>OVBE01011349.1:0-14228 GCA_900406425.1 Iberis pinnata
GTTGGGATGCATCCAAAGTGCGTATGAGGTTGGGATCGATCCCGGCATTGAGTGCCTAAGATAGGTCCAGCTGAGATACGTCCAAAGTGTGTTCTCTTCTTAGTCCAACTTTATCTTCGTGCACTTCCTTAACTTCGTTTGAGATTTCATCAGGAACGCTGAAAGAGTGAAAGGGGGATCGATCCTGTTTCGTTGTCGAACTGCCTGAGATCGATATGGTTTTGTTGCNTCGATATGGTTTTGTTGCGGATCGATCTGGAGTGTTGTTGGGGTCGATCTGCATTGAGTTGAGATCGATCCCGAAGGTGCTGAGTGGGATCGATCTCGTTTTGCTACAGNTGTTTCCTGAGATCGATCCTAGATTGAGTTGGGATCGATCCCGCAGGTGCTTAGAGTTAAGTTCAGTTCATTCCAATGTTGATTTTTGAGTGCTAAGTGTTGAGTGCTGAGTGTTGAGTGCTGAGTGCTGAGTGTTAAGTGCTGAGTGCTAAGTCCATTCGACGTTAAGTGCTGTTTTCTGAAATTTCTCAAATCCTTCCCAAAAACATCTGAAAGACCTGAAAAACTTCCAAAATGCGTGCATATGCAAATTCTAATGCAAAAGTCCTAAAAACACTAAACTTAGTGAAATCGACCATAAATGTGATGTATGCACGCTTTTAGACCTCATAATCGATGCTAATTGATAAGTAAAAACCATGAAAATTCATAGTCATCAGTCTACTAATTCAAGCCAAGTAAATTAAAAGGGGGTTGTTAACTAACAGTCCTAAATAAACAAAACATACTGGAAGTAAAACAAGACAATAAAGCTATTATGCATTTTATAAAGGAAAATGTAGAGTAAACAACAAGTAATTTAAAAAGAAACAGGGGAAAAGATGGTACTAAAACGTAATCAGGAAGAACAATTCCTAAAGATGGGGGTAATTGACTGGTGATTCTCCCTAAACTACCTAGGTGTCTAACACACCTCAAACATGAGCTATCCCTAGAAAACAGATTCATAAACAAAATTCAATCTCTTGACAGATGATCTCAAGCTAAGCAATATACAGACCTAACTCTCGTTAACGGAACACTACCTAACAGGTATGAAGAAACAATATGTTAAAGCCAATAAACACCCTAGAAAACCAATCTCTTGGGCTAGGAATGTAAATATCTGAAATCACATTGTTCAAGCATTTCATTAGACACATTTTCGGTGCGGAAATGCCTAAGTTCATATTTCATTCGGCTAGAAGGAAATAAGCATTAGGAACAATGAAACAGAAGGGATACATGAACAATCAAGCTTAGACACCTAGGAGAAACAAGGATTCAAAACCGATCCACCCCATCCTTTGAAAATTGGGGAACTACTCACTACACATGGTGACTATGAAATCAGAAAATTCAGAAAACAAGACTACTAAACAATTCAATTCATCATGATCAAAAGTCAACTCTTAATAACAATAAGAACAACAAATAAGTTAATCAGAAGATGATGATCAAAAGCTGAGAAATCAGAAATCATGAGATGATGATCAAGAACAGTTATAACATGAACCCAGAAAACCATGGTGATCATAAACAACATGAACATAAACTCTGAAAAATGGTGATCAAGCGAAATAAGAACAAACCCAGAAATTATGATCAACTTTGAAAAACGAGATTAAAAGCATAAAATAGAAGATCAATGTGCACCAGATAATCTTTAACCTTAAACTAAGTATGAAAATGAAGAAATAAATAGCAAAACATGAATTTCATAAAAATATGAGTTTGATCATCCAAGTACATTCAAAGGGAAAAACAGAGAGAAAACCTAAAAGAAAGACACAAAATAAAGCTTAGGTTCAAATGGAGGCGAGTTAGAGTTTATATAGTGGTTTAGAAAAACCCTAAAACCACTAAAAGACAAAAATGATTAAAAATGTAATGATTCAGCTTGATCTTTAAGTCTGGCTTGAACTGGGTCATCGAGTCAGGTTCGTCGGGTGATCTAGCCCATTTGGCCCGGGTGATCAAGCCCATTTGGCCCGATGTGCTGAACTTTGGTTTAGTTGGTGAATATTGCTCAATGAGTCGTGATCGAGCCAGGTAGGTGACATGGTCGAGTGAAGTTGATCAAGCCGAGTAGGATGGTGATCAAATCGGACAGGATGGTCATCGAGTGAAGTTGATCAAGCCGAGTAGTATGGTGATTGAGTGAAGTTGATCGAGCCGAGCTCGAGTCTGGCTCGAGGTGAATTTCCGAGTGATCGAGCCCATTTCATCGAGTGTTCGAATCCAGCTCGATCGTCTGGTCAAGTCCAACTTGGTCTTTAGGTCGAGTCTGGCTTGATCTTCTGGTCGACTCCGGCCTGATCTTTTGTTCGAGTCTGGCTTGATCTGGAATTTGGCAGCGATGAAGACTTGGCCCGGTCGAGTTCAACACTTAAATTGGCCTGGTTCAGATTGAGTTGGTTCCAATTTGTGCATTTCCTTCCCCTTCTCCAAATTTCCCATGATGTCCCGAAAACTCACTACGTATCTGAAATATCTCCAAAATGCACATGTATGCGAATGCTAATGCAAAACTACCTAAAAATGCAAACTTACTAATAAAGACCTATGAACGCAACATATTGACTTCTAAATGAAACAATGATGGGGATATTGCAGAGTCTACCCCTTGAACCTTTCCCATGCTTTGAAGAATGCTTCGACATTCCTTTGCGCGAAAACAGAGATATCATTCCTCAACCCTGCTATTTGTGATATAGAAAAGAATTTGGCAAGAAAATCCTTCTTGCAGTCATTCCATGATGTGATAACATTTTGAGGTAGTGCCTTCTCCCAGTGGTGTGCTTTGTCACCCAAAAATAATGGGAAAAGGCGAAGTTTGAAAACGTCCTCAGTTACTCCATTTATCTTGGTAAGACTGCAGAGTATGTCAAACTCGTCAAGATGATCCAGGGGTCCTCCATTGGCAGCCCATAAAAATTGTTCGCCTGAACCATTGCTATCAAGCTATGCTTGAGTTCCAAATTGTTGTTGTTCACAACTGGTGGAGCAATCCCATGGCGTTGAGTGTGGATGTTTGGTGCATCACCAACACCAATAGATCGCCTACCAAGAGGAACGTTGTTTTTGTTCTCCATTTGCAAATCCAACCTTCTCAGATGATCCAAACGTTCATGTTCCCTTCTAACCCGAGAGTGTTCCCGTTCAAGAGCACGAATATCGTCAACGAATGGAAGTAAGTCAATTGGTCTTCTGCTTCTCAGGTTCATACACGGTGCTGTAAGTACCTGAAAAAAGAAAAAACAAAGTAATAATGGGTATAGAAAAAGAACTTGATCTCGATATATCCAAAATCCAGAATGTAACAAACAAACAAACACCCAATCGGCAACGACGCCAAATTGATAGTAGGATTTTTTACGAGATCAATGCCTATTACACTATCATGTCATTATAGTATAAATAGGTGTCAATCTAACATGTGAGTTATTAACCCCTCTAGATGCATTTGGGTCTACTAATTCAAGCCAACTTAATTAAAAGGGGGTTGTTAACTAACAATCCTAAATAAACAAAACATGTTGGAAGTAAAACAGGACAATAAAGCTATTATGCATTTTATAAAGGAAAACTAAAGAATAAACAACAAATAATCTAAAAAGAAACAGGGGAAAATATGGTACCAGAAGCAATCAGGAAGAACAGTTCCTAAGGATTTGGGCAATTGACTAGTGAACCTCCCTGAACTACCTAGATGTCTAACATACCTCAAACAAGAGCTATCCCTAGACAACAGATTCATAAACAACAAAATTCAATCTCTTGACAAATGATCTCACGCTAAGAAATATCCAAACCTAACTCTCGTTAACGGAACACTACCTAGAAGGCATGAAGAAACAATTTGTTAAAGCCAATAAACACCATAAACAACCAATCTCTTGGGCTAAGAATGTAAATATCTGAAATCACCTTGTTCAGGCATTTCATTACACACCTTCTGGGTGCGGAAAAGCCTAAGTACAAATTTCATTCGGCTAGAAATAAATAAGCATTAGGAACAATGAAACAGAAGGAATCTATGAACAATCAAGCTTAGTCACCTAGGAGAAATAAAGATTCAGCACCAATCTATCCCATCCTTAGAAACTTAGGGAACTACTCACTACACATTGTGACTATGAAATCAAAAAATTCAGAAAACAAGACTACTAAACAATTCATGAGGATCAAAAGTCAACTCTTAAGAACAATAAGAACAACAAATCAGAAAATCAGAAGATGATGATAAAAAGATGAGAAATCAGAAATCAGGAGATGATGATCAAGAACAGTAATAACATGAACCCAGAAAAATCATGGTGATCATAAACAGCATGAACATAAACTCTGAAAAATGGTGATCAAGTGAAATAAGAGCAAACCCAGAAATGATGATCAGCTCAGAAAAACGAGATTACAAGCATAAAATAGAAGATCAATATGCACCGGATAATCCTTAGCCTTAAACTAAGCATGAAAATGAAGAAATCATTAGGAAAACATTAATTTCATAAGAAATATGGGTTTGATCATCCAAGAACATTCAAATAGAAAAACAGAGAGAAAACCTAAAAGAAAGACACAAAATAAAGCATAGGTTCAAATGGAGGCGAGTTAGAGTTTTTATAGTGGTTTAGGAAAGCCCTAAAACCACTAAAAGACAAATGATTGAAAATGTAGTGATTCAGGTTGATCTTTAAGTCTGGCTCGAACTGGGTCATCGAGTCGGGTTCGTTGGGTGATCTAGCCCATTTGGCCCGGGTGATCGAGCCTATTTGGCCTGGTGTGTTGAACTTTGGTCGAGTTGGTGAAGATGGGCTCGATGAGCCGTGATCGAGCCGGGTAGGTGACGTGGTCGAGTGAAGTTGATCAAGCCGAGTAGGATGGTGATCGAGTCGGATAGGATGGTGATCGAGTCGGACAGGATGGTGATCGGGTGATGTTGATCGAGCCAAGTAGGATGGTGATCGAGTGAAGTTGATCGAGCAGAGCTCGAGTCTGGCTCGAGGTGGATGGCCGAGTGATCAAGCCCATTTCATCGAGTGGTTGAGTCCGGCTTGATCTTCTGGTCGAGTCGAACTTGGTCTTTAGGTTGAGGTGTTGCTCGATCTTTTGGTCAAGTCCGGCCCGATCTTTAGGTCGAGTCCAGCTCATTCTAGAATTTGGCCGCGATGAAGACTTGGCCCAGTCGAGTTCAACACTTGAATTGGCTTGGTTCAGATTGAGTTGGTTCTAGTCTGTGCATTTCCTTCCCTTTCTCGAAATTTCCCATGATGTCCTGAAAACTCCCTAAGTACCTGAAATATCTCAAAAATGCACATGTATGCGAATGCTAATGTCGAACTACCTAAAAGTGCAAACTTACTATTAAAGACCTATGAATGCAACATATTGACTTCTTAATGAACCTAAAATGATGATAAATGACTTCTAAAACGCGTAAAATGCAAAGACAACATTGGTTAGGCGACGCCTGCATTTTTTTAGGGTTTTCCTAAGTAGCTTAGGGTTTCAAAGTTATGGTTAGGTGGTTTTCTTTGGTGTATTTTTATTCTAATTCTAATTTTGTAATCCTCTCTCGTTTATTTGGTTTATGATTTGAGGCTGGTTTTGGTTTTTTTTTTTTTTTTGGGCATGATTTGTTGTGTGCCTAAATCTTGATCTATTAGCTTTCAATAACTTTTACAAAAAACAAAATAATGACCTTTTGGAAATCTCAACTGCGTTAATTCTTCGTATATAGTGTGATATACATGATTATATGTTATTAAAAAATATTTTTAATACCTAATTTTATATTCATGAATCTCTATATTATTATTTTATGAGTTTTTTTTTAAATTACCTTGCATTCAAGTGGTATATTATATAAATTGTCACTCATTTCTGTTTTTTTTAAATTTTGATTTCATTAACGACATTTTAGTCACTATTGTTTTTATATTAATTACTAATAAATATGATATTTTTAAAATATCGTTTCTACATTATATATGAAAATATGATATTATTTAACTTTATATCTCTAAAATGTACTTTTTAATTAATATGCTAATAGTCAATTTAATAATTCATTATTTATAATAAAATTTCATTTTTTTTATATACAAAAAGGAAAATATTTCATATATGAAATTATATAAATGAGATAAANATATGATATTATTTAACTTTATATCTCTAAAATGTACTTTTTAATTAATATGCTAATAGTCAATTTAATAATTCATTATTTATTATAAAATTTCATTTTTTTATATACAAAAAGGAAAATATTTCATATATGAAATTATATAAATGAGATAAAGTTAATATATTAGGTAAATTATAATTTGTTAAAAATAAATTTTATCTTATCATTTTATCTGGAAAATGTTAAAATAAGAATGATTGCGTTTCAAATATATTATTTTGTATTGGAAGTAATGGATACCTTCAATAAAGCTTCAGGGCTTCATGTTATCATCCATTTTCCTCGCTGGTCATTCTCAACCCAGTCTTCTCCTCATGGTGGAGCGTTTGGGTATCACCCGAGACATCTTGCCTATCTATTATCTTGGACTTCTTTTCACCACCAAATGTCAAACACACTTTGATTTCTCTCCACTCCTTGACTGTATTTGGACTAGAATGACTTCATGGTCAACCAAACTGATGTCTTTTGCTGGCAGACTACAGTTAATCTAATCGGTTGTGATAAGCACAGTTAATTAATTTTTGGCAATCTGCATTCAGACTACCAAAGCGTTGCCTTCATGAGATTGATAGCATCAACAACATTTTTTTGTGGTGGGGATCGCCTATTAACCATCACATGTCAAAACTTAATTGGATGAATGTTTGCACTCCAAAAAATACGGTTGATCTTGGTCCTCGTAAGCTTACGGACAACTCCATGGGCGGCTCTTATCTGGCGCTTACACTCATCCACTCCTTCACTTTGGGAATACTGGATTAAGCATTACCTTCTCCGTAACTCCACGTTCTGGGACGTCATCTGCAACTCACGAGGCTCTTGACTATGACATAAATTGTTAAAAACCCGTTCTCTTGCCTTACAATTTCTCTGCTTCCGCGTAGGCAATAGGTACCGCATTTCGTTATGGTAGGAAGATTGGACCACTCTTGGTTTTCTAATTTCAGTTATCGGAAACTCGGGTATCTGTGAGTTCGGTATTCTATGTCATGCCCTCATCGCTGATGCTGCCAACTCGAACGCTTGGCTCCTTTGTCGCTCAAAAGTGTTGAATGAAGAAGAATGGAAATATGTTGAGAACTTTGACTTTTCTTAAACTGTTTAAAAATTATTTTTTGTGAAGAATAATTTAACCGAATTGCATAACCACGTCTAAATTTTGGATGTCTTATACAAACGTTGACTTTTCCTAAATTGTATAAAAAATAATTTTTTTTTGAAGAATAATTTAACCGAGTGTTAAATTATGTATTATTTAATTAATTGATACATCTATGTGAAGTAACTTCAGTGCGAAGTTAAGTAATTTAACCCACTTCTAAGCACTATATATAGAATCCACTGGTCATTTGTAACTATATTGCATTCACATCAGTAGAGAGAAGAGAACTTAATTATAATATGTCGTGTACAACATTCTCTCTTTATCATATACATATATAATACATAATTATATAACACGTTATCAACATAATAGTTTCTACACCCGAATAAATATCTGAAATCCGTCTCTGGTGTTTAAGATAAAATTTAATAAATATCAAATTTAATTTAAATTTATGAATTTATTTTTGGGGTAGAAGGATTTTGTCTTCTCTCGGGCTAAGTCTCTTTTATCGTTAAAGGGGTTATGTCCCTCGATCATAAAATAAATCGGGTGATACCCCGTTGATTATTATAGGGACGCTGCCTCCGATCATAAAAAATTGCGGGCTATGTCCATTTGATCATTATAGGGGTTGGGCCCCTCGATCATAAAACAAAAAAATGCCTTCTAGATCATAAGATTAAATTATATATCTTCCTAATGATTGAAAGGCTATACCTCTCGATCCTATGGATAGCAATGCCTTCTACAAAATCATGTGGTGGCACATGCCCCATAAATGATTATATTAAGTAATGCATTAAATTCTGCATTTAAATTATGCATTTAAATTATGCATTTAATTGATGCATTTAATTTATGCCTTTAAATTTATGCATGTAAATTATGTTTTAAATTTATGTTTTTAAATTAGCCTTAAATCTCTATTTAGTAGCGAAAATATTTCTGAAAAGCTGAAATGCTTAAAAGAACTAAAGTGCTTCATAAAGTGGAGAAATGCAAAAATAATTGGAAAAGTCTAGGGGAGCTCGACTCTCGACTTCCAAAGCATAAAATTCAAAATTATTGACGCCTTGCATTTTCCAAAGTCTCAAAGAAACTCGTGAAGTTTCAGCAAAACAATCGTCACGGTTTTATCATAAGAGACGATAAATCAATGTGATATTAATTTTAACCACAAATTAAGAAATGCATGTTATGATTATTTATCATGCAATTAAAAAAAATGGCAAAAAACATTTGTGTTAGTAAACATGAAGTTTACTAATTACTAAAGACATAATAAAACCGACTAAGCCATTCGGATTACACAATGATTTATAAATCATTAAAAACATAAGTTTATGCATAAATTTTAATTTATTTTAAATTTATGTTTAGATTATTTTAATTTATTTTTAATTAATTTATATTAAACTATTTATATTTATAAGTTATATATGGAGATGATGGTCCGTGATTCTAAATGAATCACATGGTCTTTGACCTATTCACCATTTTTGGTTAAATAAGCTCAGTTAAAATATAATGGTTTTGATTTCTTTATTTTATCCTCATATCAAACCCTAAATATAACCGACTCAAAAATGAGAATCGGTCGATGAATAGGCTTGTTAGCCATCATCCAAAGAAAGGGTTTTTGGATCCCAGTTCAAATAATTAAAGGATCTTAAATGTAAACACATAACCAAAGATTGGTTATGAGGTTGATCCTAAAATGGGATTCAGTTCGAGATGAATATACTTGAATAGTTATCATCTCGAGGGGGAGATTTAAAGAATCCCATATATCGACAATAAGTTGATAGTTTTGCAGTGTTCACACTTAATATGAGCTTGTTGAACCATAAGTAAAAGCAATCTAAAAAAATTGCAAAAAATATTTATTGTGATATATCCATGTATTTGTCATGGAACATGCAAATTTTCATGTAAAAACAATATATACAAATATCCTAGAAGGATATAAAGTCATCAATGAGTGATGTGCTTATTGCAAGATTTTTATAATAAAAAGATTCTATGAGAAAGAATCATTGAATAGTTTGGATCTTGAACAAATAAGTATGAACTTAAAGTTCAGAAGTTCAAAGGACCAGTATTCATAATATCTAGCAAAATAAATGCTAAAGAGCATTTATAAATACAACTAATGGATAAAATTTGAAAAAATGAATTATCAATATAGATCCTCATTTAAATAAATATGAACGTGAAGTTCATAGGATAATTCATCTCAAATTCCAGCTGAATATGCTCCAATAAAATATGTCGTTAAAGAATGACATAAGTCTATAACACGTATATTTCGTGATAGACTACTTTGATTCAAAATATAAGGAATATTCTCAAAAAGAAAAGGAGCAATTTTATTGAAAAGAGGATTATAACTCCTTGAAGAGGAGTATACCGTAGACATGGTTAATAATAAAATCAAGTACTTGAATAAAATCATTGATGAATGATAAGAGATCTCGATTAACCATGTCCGTACGGAAAATATGGAACCAAAGAAATACAAGAATAATTGTCGATAAAATAAAATGACATAGTGCACAATTTCATAAATATAAATAGGATCATGGATCTCCGCTCCAAAGATGATTGTAGATAAATTATTTAAAATCTCAGCTCCAAGCGTAGATAAATTATTAAAATCTCAACTCCAAAGATGAGCGTAGATAAAATATTATTGGCTAATAAATAAAAGAAGTAGCCAAGTCTATAGTAAACTCGTTATAAGAACGAGAAAATTTTGGACTACAAGTCCGAGCATCAAAAGGGTATTATTATATAAAACAAAACTTGTGTGTTGCGCAAGATTTTTTAAATACCCAATAGTAAGTAAATATAGTTGATGCTCTATGAAAGACTTGAATTGCTCCTCATAAGAAAAAGCCTGAAGGACTTAATCTATAATAGATTAATGATATCATATATCTTCTCGAGAACTACTAATATATATATATATATATAAATTAGATGATTTATATATCATCAAAACTCTTAAAGAGATATTTGGAATACTAAAGAAAGACAAATATGTCTTCATATATTCCATATAAATATCTAAATGAGATTTTATATTATATAAGAATTTCCAAAATGGAATATATATTGGGTATACATCACCAAGTATCATTAGATACCTCGAATCGCAAACTGGTAATATATTTATGTTTTTCCGATTGCCATTTTAGTGAAGATGAATTTTTTGCGTTAGGGGGAGAAATTAAACAAGAGATAAAATTACATGGTTTACACTATTTTTAGCATATCTTGATCCCCTACAAAACAACACAAAATGGAAGTACAAAAAATTGTACATCTTCATAATTTGGAAAATGAATTACCATATGCATTCATATATATAGAGTGACAAAATTGTATATACCCGCTGTTAATGCCCCATCAAGAGTTATTGTTCCTAAAGGACAAACTGATGGGAGCAAAGCGAATGAACCTAAGGTCCAATTAAAGAGGGGGGACGCCAATGGGCTCTAAATATATAAAACCCCGAAAACTAAAGAAAAATGTCAACATGACATAAATGAAAAGGTTCAAGTAGAACCATGTAAAGAGATTCGTCAAAAGGACGAACATAATTCAGAAAAGTTTGAGATTTACATTAAACTATGCTCATACTGTAAAAATATGGGCTATAAATTAAATAAAAGATATATATGGAACATTCTCTGTTTCTATTTTCAAAGACATGGATCATGAAATTGATAATCCAGACCCGACATCCGTATCAGAATTCCAAGAAAGGCCTGATTGGGAGAAATGGCAAATAGCCATGAGAACTTAATTATTCTTCCTTACTAAAAGAGATATCTTTGGACCTATTGTCATTACACCTGAAGGTGTAATGCTAGTCGGATGCAAATGTGTCTTCGTGCAAAAAAGAAATGAGAAAAATGAAGTCACAAGATATAAAACACGACTTGTGGCTCAAAGCTTTTCTAAAATACCGGGAATAGATTATGAAGAAAAATATTCTCCGGTAATGGATGCAATCATATTCAGGTACTTAATGAGTCTTGCGGGTTCTATGAATTTAGAAATGTACCTTATGGATGTAGTGACTGCATACCTATGTAGATCTCTTGATAGTGATATTTATATGAAAATCCATAAAGAATTTAAGATCCCAGAAGGATAAAATTTCACTAAAGGATCTAAAGAAATATGTTTAGTCAAATTACAGCGATCACTTTACGGATTAAAAAAAATCCGGACGCATGTGGTATAATCGCTTAAGTGAATATCTTTTGAAAAAGGGATACGTCAACAATGCGATATGCCCTTGCGTATTTATTAAGAAATCCTCAAATGGATTTGTGATCATTGCTGTATATGTTGATGATTTGAACATAATTGAAATTCAAAAGGAAATTAATGATGCAAGAACTCACATGAAAGAAGAGTTCGAAATAAAAGATCTTGGAAAGACAAAGTTTTGTCTCGGTCTCTATATAGAGTACTTCCAAGATGAAATATTTGTGCATCAATAAAATTACACTAAAAGAGTGTTAAACGCTTTGATATGGATAAAGCGAATCCTTTGGGTAGTCCAATGGTTAATAGATCCCTTGACATTAACAAGAATCCATTTCCAACTTATGGATTGACAAAGATCTATTAGGTCATGAAGTACCTTACATAAGCGCTATTGGTGGACTTATGTTCTTGCGGATTGCACTAGACCATATATAGCATTTGCTACTAATCTGCTTACAAGATACAGTTCATCACCTAGGCGTAGAAATTGTAATATGATAAAGAATATATCAAAAATATGCTTCTAGAAAGGAGAAATATAATGAGAGGTGTGGTTTCACTCGTTTTCCTTTATCATTGTTTTTATCCCACTGGGTTTTTCCATGAATAGGTTTTTAACGAGGCAACAATAAACACGCATGAGATAGAAATCAAGGGAAGTCTTGATCATCCCCCAAGAAATAAAGCAATTGCTCTTCACAAAGTATATAAAAAGTGTGTTTGGCTCAGATCTCTAACTCGACATATATAAAAAGTCAGTGGTATACCCGTCAATAAGGAGCAAACCGAATTATTCGAAGAAAATATTGTTTTTGTCGCTCAACTCTAAGAAAGATATGTCAGAGCGGCGGAACAAAACACATTACTCGAAGATTTTTCTCTTACACAAAAGAACTAGAGAAAAACTAGGAAGTTGACATCGAGTATATTTGCTCAAGTGATAACCCAACAGACCTTTTTACAAAGGCGCTTTCTACTATAGTCTTTCGAAAGCATGTCCAAAGCATTGGAATGTGTCACCTAAGTGACTTGTGAAGAAAAGCTTATACCCATTTTTTCAAGGGGAGATTGTGGCACTGTACTCTTTTTCCCTCGTCATTGTTTTTATCCCACTAGATTTTTCCATGATTAGGTTTTTAACGAGACAATACATAATCTATTTATAAATAATAAGGGAGAGTGTTAAATTATGTATTATTTAATTAATTGATACTTCTATGTGAAGTAATTTCAGTGCGAAGTTACATAATTTAACCAACCTCTAAGCACTATATATAGAGTGCACTACACTACATTCACATCAGTAGAGAGAGAAGAGAACTTAATTATAATATGTAGTGTACAACATTCTCTCTTTATCGTATACATATATAATATATTATTATATAACATCGAGTTTATTCTATGTTTATTTTTTTTTCTTGCAGACATCGTCAATCTTACTGTATTGTGAATGTGGGAAAGGTGAAATCACAAAATGCGAACAACAAGCAAACTATGAAATTTGAGTTTAAAGTACATAATGAAAAAATAAGTTTGGATAATTACTAAACATTAAGTTTTCTAAAAAAGTCTTAATAAATAAATATTGTATCTTTTTATATAAATTTTGATGATCGCATTGGTTGTAAACTATGGTAATCAGCCGCTCTCCCAGGCCCGAAAATCAAGGAAACCATAGAGTCGCTTTGTTACGGCGCCAGCGTCGTTGTTTCTGCTTTTGTTGTTGTGATTTCCTCTCTAGCACCATGGATCTCATCTTGTTTTTTTGTCTTCGTTCACTCTCCGACCATCATTTCTAGCTACAAAGAGCGATTTCAACTCGCATTGTTGTCGCCTTTATGCCTACTTCACTATGTCTCTATGTTTCGGCTCTCTTGCCTCTCCTTCGTTTTCTCATGTTGGAGTCTCTCGTCCAGAGATCTGGTGTATTACGTGGTGGAAGATCTCCGACCATCTTGTCAAGCTTTCTCCAGTGCTATCCCTGGTACTGCCTCCGGTTTGGGGCCTTGGTCTCACCACCCTCGCCTCTGCTGTGCTTCACACCCGCCAGTAGTCCTGGTGGTGGACCATCACCCTCTCGGGAAGAACTTTGAAGGAATTAGCAACCGGGCATGTCATAACTCCTATGGATTTTGGACTACCTTAGACATGTATGGCTTCTTTGAAAACTTTAAACTGTAATGCTCAACTCTTCCAGTGTGTTTTTCTCAGCATGAGGTTCTTAAACCTCTCTCTATGTCGCCACCATCGACTTTTGATTGGTATTAGGTTAACTTCTGTTTTGTTTGGACAAAAGGATATTTCAATTGGAGTGAAGAACATTACTCTTTGTTGTTTTTCTTGCTGAGCTACGATGAGCAGCACTTTATCTTCTACTCTAGAAGCTTCTTTGATATCATGTACGGTATTGCAGGGGGTCTCAATACTTGTGGGGCTCTAGATATTGTCGCTTTATCAAGCTACACCAAGACTAAGAGCATCTCTATTGGAGATACTCAAATTTGTATCTTAACTAATTTTTTTGTTTGTTTTTATATTTAATTTTGGTTTAAGAACCTTGAAAATCTTAAAAATTAAAATGTATTTCCATTGGTGAAG
>OVBE01011350.1:0-14228 GCA_900406425.1 Iberis pinnata
CTTACAGCTGTTTAGGAGCGTCGAACTTGTCGACGCACTAAGAGTTCGACGCACCAAAACTTCAACTCCCCAAGACTTCAACTCACTAAGACTTCGACGCACTAAGAGTTCGACGCACCAAGACTTCGTCTCACTAAGACTTCGACGCACTAAGAGTTCGACGCACCAAAACTTCAACTCCCTAAGTCTTCGACTCACTAAGATTTCTTGTTCTTGTTTAGGCGCGTCGGATTTGTCGACCCCCTTATCTTACTTCACACTTGTAATCATCCCCTTTTAAATACGAACTCAAATCCAGGGGGACCGACGACCCTAGATTCAACACATGGTTAATGGATTATTATTCCTTTCTCTCCTCCTTTCGGTTTCATATCTCTCTACCTCGTTTTGCTGGACAAACATCTCATAAGGTTCTTTAGGTCAACAAATAATCACACATGACCAAAATAGTCTGAGTGATATTCTCCTTTAATGAAATAATGATATTCAGATTTTGCCCTTCTGTCAATTAAAAAACAAACAAAAATCACCATTAACACGATTCCCTTCCACTATTTGGACCAACCACCACCTATCTTCTTCTCCGTCTTCTTCTCTGCTCAAAATCAACTCAAATTCATCTCTTTTGCTCAGGACTTCCCTTATGCTCATCCAGGGATACCTTCTTCTTTCTTTGTTTAGTTGTTTAATTTCAGGTTTGGGGTATATGGATTTAATATTAGTAAATTATAGTTAAACTTTTAGAGATTTTAATGAAATTTAGACACCCATAACTGAAATTACATGTAATATTAGTCAAATAGGGTATTAACCCATAAATTTGTGGTTTCATAGGTGAAAATCGATATAAATCATGGTGAAGAACACTGTTGTAAAATATTACAACTAGAATAACTAGGACAATTGGCTTAACTGGTTTAACTAGGTTTAAAGGTTTAATTAGGGTTATCTGGTTTAACTTTGATTCATAAGCTAACTAGAACAACTAGTATATACTAATATTTTTTAAATATTGCAGAGGATAATGGACATAAGGCGACGTACAATAATACATTTTGGCTATATAATTTAGAAGACGAAGACAAGATAAAATAAAATTGAAAAATTTCATGTTTGTGTTATGACTAGGATTTGAACATTTTTTAATGATAATGTCGGAACTAATAATAACTTTTAAGAACTTGTATTATGTATTGCTTTCAATTTGACACAACTAAGTAACTCTAATCATACTTCATTTAATTTATGTTTTTTGAAAAATTAGTGACTTGTTCTACAATAATGTACAAAATTCAATTATTGTAAAAAAAGATTTATTGAATTTGTTGTACAATGTCAAATTTACATCATAATCTTGTAATATATCTAATCTCAGTGTTATGTAATAATTTTATCGAAAGTACTTGTATCCAACTCAATTTTTTCATCAAATGTATTATACTATTAGACATTATTGTTAATATTAAGCACTTAAATTATCAAAATGATGTAACTACTATATTTTTAAAAATATTTTTCTACAAGAACATGTTAAATATATTTCAATTATACATTTTATATGGTTTAACTAAAAAAATTTAATGAAAACTATGGTTTAACTAGTTTTTAAGTTTAGCTCAAAAGTAAAACTATGTAAAATGAAGAATAACTAGAATTTTGGGTTTAACTGTGTACAAATTTTCTGCTAGTTAAACCTAGTTACTCTTAGTTATACTTTTTTGGCGGCACAGTTATTCCTATGGTGGCGCATGTGTCAATTTTTCTAGTTAAACATTAGTTATTCCCATTTCTACATTTTTGGTAGGCAACATGGCAATTTTCTTTTTGTCTATAAATTTGATAAGATATACCTTAGTTTTTTTTTGTCACCAAATACATAAAATAGAGAACAACAAAACTAAAACTTCACATTAGGCGCTTTCGGCATCCAAGAAGTAAGCGAGGAACCCACCCAAGTAAAAAGTTTCCTTCGTTGTCTTTGCAATCGTGCAAGAAAATCTACATGTTGATTATGGCTTCTCAGATAGTAGATAACCCTCATAGAAGGAAATTGTTGTCGAAATAACTTCACGTCATACATTTTAGAATCAAAAACCGGCCAATCTGACGGATTTGTAATCATTGAGACTAACCTTGAGAATCCGTGTAAAAGATGTCACACTTTCTTCCCATGCAAAATAATCTCTTCATTGCCCATAGCAGACTGAGTAAATCAAGGTGTAACGTTGAGAGTCCACAATGTATCCCGCGTAAACCCATGATTGAGATGTTTCCTGTGTGATCTCTGAGAATCCATCCAACCCCACTGAATTCATCATCACGTTTCCATGCCCCATCGACAAAACAACCTTCCGAGGAGGAGGTTATTAGAGGAAGGCCTAAGGGAGGACATTGTGCATGTTCTGGTGTCCTGTATTGGCAGCTATTGTGCGCATACATCCAATCTGAAGCTTCCTTGGCCGCCATCTCCAGACTGTCTGGTGGCTCCCATATCTTCTCATTGAAAACTCTGTTATTCCTTGCTTTCCATATATACCATAGAATCCATAGAAACTCCGGTGTTGCAACTAAATCTCCTTATATAGATTGACCATGTTCGTATAGGTACTCGACATTCTCAAGTATACTAGACGAAGGAAATACTCCTGGGTTGGATGGAACCGATGAGAGGGCCCAGGTTTGGAGAGCCGGGGGACATGTAAACATAGTATGGTTCATTGTCTCCACGTCATCCCCACACCAAGCGCATTTCTGATCAATACATAAATTTTGGGATGCTAACATGTCCTTAACCGCAATCGCACCAGAAAGAATCTGCCATAAAAAGTGCTTTAACTTCGGTGGAGCTCGCAGTTTTCAAACCTGATCCTTAAGTGAATTGGTCGATGGTAACTGCGTTAAGAAGCTCATATCCGCGTCATGATCATAATCGAGGATTTTGTATCCCGATTTAACTGTGAATACTCTGTTTTTTTATGAAATGCCAGCAAAAGCCGTCCTTCCTCAGTTTCGAGGGTCTAATACTCAAAATCCGTTGAATGGTCGAGGAAGGAAACAATTAGCGGAGGAGGGGTAATCGCCATGAAATCCCGTCCGCTTGTAGTAGGTCCACAACACGCAAGTTCGGGTATAATAAAGGTTGATCACTTATACCTGGATGCGGTTGAAACCCTGGAATCCAGTTATCCTCCCAGACCTTCGTATTATGCCCATTGCCAATCGTCCGTCGCAGCCCATTGCTGAAAACAGTTCTTACTTCCCATATACTCTGCCAACCATTGGAAGGTTGGTATGGTTTTGGAGCGTTAAAAGGTAAGTGATGCTGGAAATATTTGCCCTTAAAAATCCTAGCAAAAAGGGATAAAGGCTTTGAATAAAGCTGCCATAGTTGTTTAGCCAATAATGGCTGATTAAAAATTTCTAGAGATTTGAAACTCAATCCCCCCCCCAAGTTTTTGGGAAGGCACAGCTTTGACCAGGCTACCCAATGGATTCCACCACCTAATTTCCGTGGTCCACCAAAATCTGGCAATGGCACTAGTAAGTTTTTGTAAGTCCCTTTGGCAGGCGAAAACAGGACATGACTTAAGTTGGTAATGCTTGTGCGACCAAATTAATCATTACCTCTTTTCCACCTTTTGATAGGAACTTTGCTGACCATCCGTTGATTCTGGTATGTAGCATATCCCTTACATAAGCAAAAACCTGGCTTTTGGAACCCTGTAGCTGTTCAGGAATACCTAAGTAGTTTCCTGCTCTCCCAACAGTGTGGATCCCTAAGCGTTCCTTTAGAAGGTAACGATCTTGTAGTAGAACTTTCTTTCTAAAAATGACAGTTGACTTCGCAAAGTTAATACACTGGCCAGAGGCATTGCCGTATTGCTGAAGAATATTCGCTATCGCATCACATTCTGAGAGATGTGCTTTACAAAAAAAGAGGCTATCATTTGCGAAGAGGATATGGGACAGAGTCGGGCACGCCCTAGCCATCTTAATCCCGCTTATAGATCCTTGTTGTTATGCCACAGAAAGGTTGGCAATCAACATCTTAGTGCATAATATAAAGATTTATGGTGAGAGTGGGTCTCTTTGCTTTAACCCACGTGAAGGGCTAACATGTCCCTTAGGAACGCCATTCAACAGGACTCGATAGGAGATCGTAGAAACACACTGCATAACCCAATTAATCCATTTAGCCGCAAATCCCATTTTTTGCATCGGCCTGCTTAGAAACCGCCACTCCACACGGTCATAAGCCTTACTCATATCCGTTTTAATCGCCATAAAATTCTTCATGCAATTCTCCTTGGTTCGTAAAGCGTGAAAGGCTTCCTGGGCTAGGAGAATGATGTCCGAAATAAGACGCCTTCCCACAAAGGCTGATTGTGTTTCAGAGATAATATATGGTATAAATTCCTTCAAGTGCTGGGTTAATACTTTTGAGATCACCTTGTAAACCACATTACATAAACTAATAGGACGAAAGTCTTTCATTTCCTTAGGCCTGTCTAACTTAGGAATAAGGCAATTATTGGTTTCATTCAACCGAGAATCCAAGCCTCCTGTCGAAAGTAACTCCCGTACCATGGCGACTACATCATCTCCTACTATATGCCAATAGCGTTGGTAGAACAAAGCCGTCATCCCATCTGGTCCTAGAGCCTTATCGGGAGCCATAGTAAAGAGAACATCCTTGACATCCCCAATGGTAACTGGTGTTAATAACCTTGAATTCATGTCACTTGTAATGACCAAAGATACATGTTGCATAACCTCGTCTAAATCGCCACTTCACATACTTGAAAATAAATCATTAAAATAGGATACAGTTACCATTTCAATTTCATCCTCCTCTTCTGTCCAAACCCCATCCATCCTTAGTATCCCAGATATCCTATTCCGTGCATGCCTTTTTTTGGTAGTAGCATGGAAAAATTTCGTATTTTTGTCCCCTTCATGTAACCATGTCACTCGACTCTTTTGTTTTTAGAACATTTCTTCATCTAAGATTGCGGAACGGAGCCGTTCTGTCAGCACCAAAATCTCCTGTGTAGAGTGAATAATTTGGGAGTGAGCGAAATCGATCTGTTCCTTTAAGGTATTTACGTCCCTATAGGAATTAATATGCTCTTCCTTATGCCACCATGAGATACGACCTCGACAATTCTTGATTTTCTCCCTGATGGAAGTAGAGGCACTTAGTCGGCCCATGCACCAACCTTCGCAAAAAATGCCTTTGAAATTCTCCTTTGACGGCTAGCGCTTATCAAACCTAAACAGAGACGTCCCTCTTGGTCGACGATCCTCTAAAGATATCAATAAGGGACGATGATCGGAGCCTAACAACCGCAAATACTCAACATGCGAGTGAGAAAATAAATCGTGTCAGTCTTCATTGCCCATATCACGATCTAAACGACATCGAATCATAGTTCTATCCCTTCTACCAACCCAAGAGAGGTTACCAGTGTACGGGAAATCGATCATTCCCCAGGATTCCTGCATCAGGCGGAAATCCAAGAAAGACGCTTCTGGTCGAGTTCGTCCTCCTTGCTTTTCACTATGGTCAACAATTTCATCAAAGTCACTAATCATTACCCAAGCCGAAAACCTAGAGGTACTAATGCGTTTCAAACGTTCCCAAACAAATTATCGTTTTGAAATTATAGAATCACCGTAAAGTTTTATTCCGATGAATGGTAACCATAACATCGATTATATTTTTAGAACTTGAAATAACTTGAACATCAAAAGAAGATAATGCAAAAAGAGCTAAACCACCACTAAGACCAGAAGGGTCATAAATGTGAAGAAAATCATAACCTAAGTGCGCTTGTAAATCTTGAAGAAAAGGAAGTTGCTGTTTCGTTTCCATTAAAAATAGCATCCCAGGGAAGACCATGAACACCCTCAGACGCCTAACTGCCAAAAAGCTTGCAGCTCCTTGACAGTTCCAACTTAATATGATTATTCTTCCGCCGGTGGTTTTCCTTCAACCACCTGGCCTTCAAAATTTCCTGATTCTTTCTCCACAATGGGAACCATCTTTGGAACAAATGGTAAAGTTGCAATGCTTGAAACCCGCTCCTCAAGGAGATGAGAGGAATTATTTGCCACCTTTGATACCCTTTAAGACATATGTCCTATTTTCCTCCTTGGTTTAAGCATTTAAGAAATCCGTTCTTTTTAGGAATTTTTATCGCTCCTTATCACCTTAGACTTCATCAATCTCTTCAAGGGAGAAATGATATCTTCCAAACGAGCTTCATCCTTGGACTCAGCTTCTGTTAAAAAATTGTTTGTCTTGTGGATGAACAAGTGGCCCATTAACAAACTCGTTATCCACTAAACCATTTAGAGGATTATTAAAATCCTTTTGCTTTGAACCATTCGAATGGGTTTGGGTAAAGGTTGATAACACCAAATCTTTTGTTGACACGGGTGGGCTTTGAGTTACACCTTAATTAAATTTAGGCCCACTTAGCACACCCATCCCTTCATCGTTAATCACCCTAGCCGCCATATCGGACTGTGCGATCTTCACCGGATCCGTCATCTCCTTGATCATCACTAAACAAACGCCGCCTAGTTGGTTGACGCCCATTCTGAGCTTTTCATCACGTCCACCGTCCCGTCGGTATCGTTCTTCCCGTCTTTGGTGATCCCGTGAGTGATGTCTTCGTTTTCTGTCATCACGATCCTCCTTGCCTTCTTTTTACCATCTTTGGGCAATCCACGTCTTCGTGCGTCAACCGATTACAGATTTTGCGATAACCCTTCAACTTCTCGTAATTGAACCAGACCTTTACCTCATCACCCGAGGCAAATTTAAGCTCTCTTCTGAAAAGCAATGGCTCAGTGGCATCCAAGCTAACACGAATTCGGCAGTTTTCAACATCCATATCCACCACTTCGCCTAGTTCATCGCCTATAGGCTTAAGAGCCTGCTCCATCTTAAAATGATCGGGGAGCCCATTCACGTGAATCCAAAACAAGATTGATGAAGGGTAATCCCTCTTAACCGTAGCAGCCCACTTCTCCAAAGTTACCATCCACCGATCATAGTGGTTAGGGCGTTTTTCCAGGACCTTGTTCATGTCCTCTGCCGATTCAAATCTAAATCTAAATCTCCCTTGTCCTGCATCCATGCCATGGACATGGCTTTTGCATTTCCAAACAGTGGGAAAAAACCAATCAAAGCCTTGATTCTTGAAGCTTGCACCGACGGGTTCAGAATTCTACCCACCAACGTGAATTGAAACTGATTGATCGCCACATAATTGTCAAAAGCCAGGATTTCAAGTGGTTGCCGGAGTCAATCTGCAACATTCCGGCGGGCAAGAGATGATTGTGATGAATCAGAAGCCATCAGGAGTTGCAGAAAAAGATAAGAGTCTGGGAAAAGTGAGAAAGTATGATTGTGCAGAAAACAGAGATCCTCCTCCAATCTCTTATACTCTGTTAGCTCGACAATTAAAATCCCGCTGATTGTGCATATCCAGCAATAATGATGATGATTGATACCCAATCTCCGATCTATAATCTCAATCATAGATCTGAAAAAATAATTTGAAAAAAAAAAGAGCAAAGGAAAGAAAAATCTTCAAGGGAATCCACGAGAGAATCAAATCGCACACCCAAATCGAAAACGCATTGATCTGCCTCACATCCGGTGGTTTTAAAACCATCGTACTCCCAGAAAAATCCTAACGGCGACCCTCAGGTGCTCTGCCGGCGAGAGAGCGTTTCTTCTCATAAGTTATACCTTAGTTATTCTCATTTATATGTTTTTATTCGTAAATTTTATATATACCAAAATTTATTAATAATTTAAAATCTAAACTTTTTTTTTTTTTTTTTTTAACATTACAACTAATACAACATTATACACTTTTAATGGAGATTGAACATAATCCAAGCTCTAGGGTCATAGCTACTAGGCTAAAGTAGAAGGACATTTAAAAATATACACTAAATTTTAAAGTTTTTGATAAATATTTTATATTTTTTTGAAAATGACAATCTTGTCCTTATAAAAAAAAAATTTCTAAACAATCATTACTTTAATACTAATTAATTAGTTTTTACATATAAAAATTGAAATTTTTATTTCAATACACCAACTGAATTTTATTTACAAGTTTTACCAATGTCCGGTTGTTTTCTGTTTAAAACAATATTAACTTTATAATAATAAAATTAAAATTTATGAAAATCTAAAATAAATTAAAAATTTTCAAAAAAGTAAATGAAAATGTCTAAATTTTTAAAATTGAACAAAAAATTAAAAGTTACAAAAATTGTCAAAAATTTAGAAAAAAATTAAAAATTACTAAAAAGCATAAAACCTAAAAAATCCATATATATAGTAAAATATATAAAAGTTCAAAAATTCATATACGTTTTATTATTTGGTAAACAAATATTAAACCTAAACAAGTTTTTGCAAGCGGCTAGTTATTCATACTTAGATATACCTAGTTATGCTTGTTGTCCACACATAAAAACATGGCCAAAAGATGCATGCCTTAAACATGAACTAAGTCCTAAATGTTAACCAAAGATTTGTCTCAAACATAAAACACAAGTTTACAATATCATAACCTAAAGTCTTTTAAAGCACAGGTCTTCAACATTTACACTTTTTCTTCTTTTTGTGCATGTGGAAGAAATGCTTGAATTGCATATTCTCTTCAAACCGAAGCTTTTAATTACGTCCATGGCTTTC
Organism: Iberis pinnata; assembly: GCA_900406425.1. Classification (NCBI taxonomy): domain Eukaryota; kingdom Viridiplantae; phylum Streptophyta; class Magnoliopsida; order Brassicales; family Brassicaceae; genus Iberis; species Iberis pinnata. Next base: position 8,729 of record OVBE01011350.1, read on the forward strand.
TTGAGTTTGAATTTTCGGATATAACTTGAATTGATCTTGTCTGAACCAAAAAGAAAGTAGTTGCATCAATTCAACAAGCTACAAAAAAAACCAGAAATTAGTGTGTTGTTATTCCAGTTATTCCAATTGTATCTTCAAGCAGTTAACCTAGTTAAACCATGTTTTTCACCTTTTTCTCCATCTCGTCTATGCGTCCCACAACTTCACTTCCAAACATGCTAATCCCTCTTTTCCTCTCTTTTGAATAGGTTTTTGACTAGTACCTTCTTTCTTGGCTTCTTGGCTGGAACAAAAGAAGACACGTCGGGTTGAGCGTTTGCCACATTCTCCCCACCCACCACTTTAGCTGCTGCTTTTGCCTCGTCGGCCGCCACCCTAACTGCAACAGCGTTGTCTGCCTTCTTAGCAACAACAACCTCTTCCTCATTGGCCACAACACCAACTTCCTACCACCTTGGCCGTAGCAGCAGCAACATCTTCTTTATTGTGTTCGAATTTTCGGTTATCGTTGAAATGATCTTGTTTAATTCAAAAAGAAAGAGGTTGCATCGGTTCAACAATCTACACAAAAAAAGAATATAAATTAGTGTGTAGTTATTCTAGTTATTCCAGTGTACCTTCAAGCAGTTGAGCTAGTTAATTAAGTTTACGTACTTGTACCTCAACCTAGTTAAACTTAGTTATTTTAATTTTTTAGTTATTTATGTTTTAAATTATGATAAAATATTTGTCAAAGTTAACTGAGGTAGACAATTCTACTTACTAAAGTTAACCTAGTTACACAATCTAAGCGATTTTTAAAATTCTACTAAGTTAAACTAGTTAACCCAATTAACCAAGTTAACCTAATTAACCCAGTTATCCTCGTTAACCCAATTATTTTAGTTAACTTAGTTAACCCAGTTATCTTCGTTAACCTAGTTATCCTAGTTAACCCATATAACATAGAGATTTTGCGTGAAAAGAGATTTTTGGGTTTGGTAAACCGGCTGAATTCTAATTGTTTGGTTATTTGACACAATTTCAGTTGGGTGGGTGAGTTTACCTAGTTGAAAGTTGGTTGGGTATGTAGTTTTGTGATTTTATTAAGGGTATTTTAACAATTTACCAATTTTTCGAATTAAAAATAAAATTAAAAGGGAGACAAATGGGCATGTTCTTTAAGATGATGGCCTTATGGGATGTTGTTCCCGCTTTGCTTCAGATCCATTTTTAAGGGGACGAATAGCTACTTTGGCCTTTTTGGTGAAAAAATAATCACACATTACCAAAATGATGAATTAATGGTTGGAAAATTTTACCTTTTTTGTTGATTTAAAAAATTCCCCTCAAAATCACTTTGAAGGCGATTCCTCCAATCACCAACCCGACGCATCCTTCTTCCTCTCCATCTTCTTCTTTGGTCAAGCTCAAATATGTTTCTTCTCTTCTACTCAAAAAGATTTCCTTCATGTTCTTCTTTCTTTAATTTCGGGTTAGGGATTTAGGAAAGTTTAGGGATTAGTCAATGAGTTTAGTTTATAGAGATTTTAATAAATCTTAGATACTCATACCTAAAATTACGTATAGTATTAGTCAAATAGGGTATTAACTCATAAATTTGTGGTTTCATATGTGGAAATCAATATGAATCGTGGTGAAAAAAAATTGTGAAATAGTACAACTTGGGATAACTGGGTTTAACTACATTTACTGATTTAACTTTGGATAATTAGGTTTAATTACATTTACTATTTTAACTTGGGGTAACCAAGTTTAACTACGTGCTAGAACAACTAGTATATACTAATATATTTTTTAAATATTATAGAAGATAATAGAAAAAAGGCATACAATCATACATTTTGGCTATAGATGATTTTATTCGGACGATGGAGACGATATAAAANACTGGTTTAACTAGAACAACTAGTATATACTAATATATTTTTTAAATATTATAGAAGATAATAGAAAAAAGGCAATGTACAATCATACATTTTGGCTATAGATGATTTTATTCGGACGATGGAGACGATATAAAATGGTTATGACTACGGTTTGAACATTTTTTAAATAATAATATTAGAACTAGTAATAACTTGTAAAAACTTGTATTATGTATTACTTTCAGTTTTGCACAACTAAGTAACTCTAATAATACTTCATGTAATTTATGTATTTAAAAATAAGTAGTGACTTGTTCTAAAAAAATATGAAAAATTCAATTATTGTAAAAAAAGATTTATTAATTTTGTTGTATAATATCGAATTTACATCATAATTTTGTAATCTCAGTGTTATGTAATAATCTTTTTGAAAGTATTTGTATCCAACTCATGTTTTGCATCAAATTTCTTATACTACTAGGCATTGTTATTAATATTAAGCATTAGAATTACCAAAATGATGAAACTAATATAATTTTAAAACTAATTTTCTACAAGAACATGTTAATGTATTTTGATTATATTTCATATGGTTTAACTAAAAAATTTAATTAAAACTATGGTTTAATGAGTTTTTTAGTCTTAGCTCAAAAGTATAACTATGTAGAATGAAGAATGAGTGGAATCTTGCTATGTTACAAATTTTCTGGTAGTAAAACCTAATTACTCCTAGTTATACTTTTTGGCGGCGCAATTACTCGTATGGCAGCGCACGTATCAGGCTTTGTGGCGGTCTACCTGGAAAATTTTTCCTGTAAATTTGATCAGTTGTACTTGGTTATTCAAGTTATACCAAATAATTTTAAAATGACAATCTTGTCTTTTTCAAAATAAAAATTGTAAAAGTTTAAATTTAATATTCTATGATGATAGCCTTTTTTCTGTAAAATGACCCTTGGCCAAGCCGATGCTATTGAGAAAATACTTAATCTTTATGGTCATGCATCAGGTCAATGTATAAACTTTGATAAGTCCACTATTATATTTGGGGAAAAAAATTCCGGTTTCAGATCGTTTCTTAATAAAACAGCGCTTGAGCATTTACCATTATGGGGGCTCGAGAAATTATTTGAGCATTCCCAAACAACTTCAAGGATCCAAAGCTCAGGTTTTTGCGTACGTGAGAGATCGGCTAAATTCACGCATGAATAACCGGTCATCAAAATTTCTTTCTAAAGGTGGGAAGAAAATAATGATAAAATCAGTTGCGCAAGCTTTTCCTACATATGTGATGTCTTGCTTCCGTCTACCGAAATTTTTATCAAAAAAACTTTCCAGTGCAGTGGCAGATTTCTGGTGGAGTTCCACATTAAGGGATATTCATCGGGTTGTATGGAATCACATGTGTTTACCCAAAAAAGTGGTGGCTAGGTGTTTACGGGGAAGGTATTTTTGCGGTACAACACCTTTTCAGGCTCCTAAGCCGACTAGACCTTCATATGGATGGAGTAGTATTTGAGAAGTTATTCCAAAGTTTTATAATGGTATCAGAAGGACAGTGGGGAATGGTAATCAAACTAAGGTTTGGTTTGACCATTGGTTACCAGGGGATGTTCTAAGAAGACCACAACCTCGCGTTGCCGTTGTCAACAAAGATATGTGGGTGTCTGAACTACTGGTTCCAAATTCATAAAAGTGGAATAAGCGGGTGGTGGAGCAGCTCTTCTCTCCTAAGGATGTTTTCTCCATTTTAAGCATCACACCTTCCAGAACACTATCAGATGGATTATGCTGGCAGTTTACAAAATCTGAGAAGTATACGGTCAAATCGGGTTATGATTTTCTTGTGGCACACGATGAGCAAAATCAAATCATCCTTCAAGAACCCTCTACTCGTTCTTTGAAAGAAAAGCTCTGGTGTTTTAATGCACCATAAAAGTTGAAATTGTTCCTTTGAAAAGTTTTGTCTGGTGCAATTACTGTCAATGACAGATTGACGACGAGGAAAACCACAGTCGATCCACAATGCCCACAATGCGGTTTACCGAGAGAATCGATCAATCATGTACTCTTTCTCTGCCCACCTGCTAGAAAATGTTGGGCTCTGGAAAATATTAGATTTCCCAATGGAGGCCATCCATCTTCTAGTTTCTTTGAGAATATAGATTTTCTACTTCAGGTACGTCTAGCGGACACCTTTCGCGGAGAAAACAATCCGATATTTATTTGGTTACTATGGTTTATTTTGAAAGCTCGTAATGTGGTGGTGTACCGCGGGAGAGGCCATACACCGCCAGACATAATCCACCTTGCAAATGTTGAAGCGAGGGATTGGTGCATAGCGAATGCACAACGAGTATTACCTCATTCTATTCTACTTTCGACAGCCATCTCTTATCAGCTTGTTTGGATTCACTAGTGGCTTGCTATGTTGATGGATCATGGAGAAGGGACGATCGTATATCTGGCGTAGGGTGGGTACTGCAGTTACATGATGAGAGTGTGGATATAATGGGCATGAAGGGTTTGTACTGTTATTCTTCACCTTTGCTCTCTGAACTGCACAATTTACTTTGGGCATTGTGAGCCCTCCAAGAGAAGGGAAGATCTTGCATTCTTTTCATTACAGATTCGGTTGAACTAACGCATATGGTTGCTGCACCGATCGAGTGGCCTGCGTTTTCCGCTAAACTAGAGATGTTAGCTAGCCTAACTATTCATTACCCAGATTTTAAGGTTTTCCACCAATCTCGATCGACTAATTCAAGAGCAGATTTACTAGCTAAGAAATTCAGAGAACGAAATAAAGTTTTTACCTTTATTGGTACTTTTTTATCGTATTGTGTGTAGACGCACTTGATGTTTTTGCATAATTAATAAAGAAGTATCTCCTTTCGTGAAAAAAAAAAATATTCTATGATGACTAATTATTTTCATATAAAAATTCAAGGAAAAACTCAAGTTTAATACACAAAATATTTCATTTATTATTTTAATACATGAATATTCAACTTAATACACCAAATGATTATTTTAACTACTTTAATACTTAAACTATCAATCATTTACCAATTTTACGCATGTTCGGTTATTTTTTTGTTTAGGACAAAATTATTTTTTAATAAAAAATTGAAAATTAATGTTAAATAAAAAAAAATCTATAAAATTTAAATTTAAATTTTCTAAAAATAAATCAAGAAAATTTCAAAAATAATAGTTATTTTTTAAAAACCAATTATTATAAAAATGTAAAAAACTAAAAATTAAAAAATTGCCAAAAATTCAACCAAAAAATTAAAATTTTTTTATTAAGAACTCTTAAAATTTAATAAATTATTGAATAAGTTTTAAAGAAAATTATCAAATTTTTGTCAAAACTTATATATATATATATATGTATATATATATAAGTTTTTTAAAAAAATATATTTTTACTTTTATTTTTTATATAAATGATTGTTATTGTAATTATTTAATTTAGGTAAAATAAGTAGTTAATGTATTAAGTTGTTATACAAAATAAGTGAAGTATCTAATAGTCAAACAATATACAATGCAACAATTAGTAATGTAAATTTTTTTTTGATGAAATGTTAAATTGATTAAACCGAAGAGTAAATGTTATGTACAAA
>OVBE01011351.1:0-14227 GCA_900406425.1 Iberis pinnata
ATATTAAACATTATTGTGGATGCTTATCTGATGAAATTTTTGTGATGATAGATGTTGTATATGTATTTTTGTTGTCAACATATGTTGTATATAACTGCCACAAGTTTACTAGTATGATACAATTAATACACAAAGTAAAATAAATAAATAAAATCCTCTCTATCTCCCTCTTTCCATTTCTCCCTCTCTCAATTTTTCCTTATCTTTCTCAAGTATTTGGCACAAACATTAAGGCTTCTACGTAATCTTCTCTAACTCCATCTCTCTCTGATATGATTATATACTATATTTGATCCATTTAACATGTTTATTAGATAATCATTTGATCCATTTAACATGTTTAGTAGATAATCATCTATATATTCGTCCTCTTAACAAGCTATTTGTATTTATTTTTTAGTAATTTATTGGATTGAGTATTTTATGTTTTAGATTAGTATTATGGTAACTGATTTTTTAATTTGTTAAATAGTTCCTTTTATTTTTTAAATTAAAAATTTGATTATTTTTGTTCTTTATAATTCATACTTCACGTAACAAATTTGCTATTTAGTCAAACAATTCACCATTCATATTCTTAATATTCACCATTCACTATCTGACCATCTAGTGCGGCCTTGAGGCCAAACAAAGCAAACACTTGTTTAGAACCTCAAAACCATTAACTATTATTTCGGCCGCATTTGGATATTAAAATTCGGTAAATGTAGTGGTAACAAGTGACTCTAAAATTCAATGATTTGATTACTGGTCAAGCATATTTTTATTTTGTTTATAATTTTTTTAGCAAATTAGTGGCCAAATTTTCTTTTCTTTTGTTTGCAGCCATATTTCCCCTAGAATCGGCATTGTATTCACCAATTACGAAATAAAAGATCCTCAAATATAAAGACTATTACCCAAACATTTTTTTATTTTTTGGATTATCAAATCAATCGACCCAACTACAAATCAAATGGTTTTTTTATATTAACTATACATTATATTGTGTAGGGAGCAAAATGAGTATGTGGTATATCATTGCTACAATCGTGTTCTTTGCATCAATTCTCATTGCAAATAACACAAGAAATACAAAGAAGAATCTACCTCCTGGACCACCATGTCTTCCAATAATTGGCAACTTGCATCAATTAGGATCAAAGCCTCATCGTTCAATGTCCAAATTATCTGAAAAATATGGATCTTTAATGTCTCTCAAGTTTGGTAATGTGTCCACCGTTGTGGCATCATCTCCAGAGACAGTGAAAGAAGTCTTAAAAACGTTCGACATTGATTGTTGTTCAAGACCTTACATGACTTATGCTGCAAGAATCACTTATGGTTTAAAAGATCTTGGTTTTTCTCCTTATAGCAAATATTGGAGAGAAGTAAGAAAGATGACGGTTCTTGAACTTTACACCGCGAAAAGAGTACAATCTTTCAAACATATAAGAGAAGAAGAAGTTGCATCCTTCATTGATTTCATCAAAGAATCAGCCTCATTGGAGAACCAAGTTAACTTCAATGACAAGTTAATGAAATTGTCAGCAAGTGTTATTTGTAGAATTGGTTTTGGGATAAGTCTTAAAGGAAGTAATCTTGAAAATACTTATGAAGAAGTTATTCAAGGGGTAATGGAGGTTGTAGGGAGTTTCGCAGCAGCAGATTACTTTCCGGTTATCGGTAAAATCATTGATAGGTTCACTGGTTTACATAGCAAATGTGAGAAGGTTTTTAAAGCAATGGATACATTTTTTGATTATGCTATAAAACATCAATTAGAAGATGAAAGTAGTAAAGATAATATCATTGACTTGCTTCTCAAAATGGAAAGTGGAGTAGTTAGACTTGGAGAGTTTCAACTTACAAGAAAGAACACAAAAGGAATTCTTCTAGTAAGTAATTAAATCTCTCTTAATGCATACATATATTTTTTGGTTACGTAGAAAATTATGAGGTGTGGGGTAGTCTTTAGTGTTTTATCATATTTGGTTTAGGTTTAAAAACTTTTTAAAATAGCATAAAAATATATTTGTTTCGAATAACACAAAAGTAAAATTGTTTTAAAACTTTAATTTAGATCCTAAATTCTGTGAATTAAATTGTATTTCTATTTTTGTACTCTTTTTTGAATAATTTTTTTATTACTTACTTCATTCTCTAACTTTCTTAATTTTTGTTTTTATTACAGAATGTTCTTGCTGCCGGAATAGATACTTCTGCTCAAACTGTGACATGGGTAATGACACATTTGATTAGAAACCCAAGAGTATTGAAAATAGTTCAAGCTGAGGTAAGAGAAGTGATTAAAAACAAAGACAGCATCACGGAAGATGATATAGAGAAACTTGAGTATTTGAAGATGGTAATTAAAGAAGCATTCAGGATAACCCCACTTGTACCACTTTTAGTTCCAAGAGAAGCTTTAAAAGATATAAAGATTGCTGGTTATGACATACCAAAGAAAACATGGATTCATGTCAATATTTGGGCTATTCATAGGAACCCAAAGATTTGGAAAGATCCAGAAGCTTTCATCCCTGAAAGATTTATAGATAACCAAATTGATTACAAAGGTCTAGACTTTGAGCTTCTACCATTTGGTAGTGGAAGAAGAATGTGTCCTGGTATGGGAATGGGTATGGCTTTGGTTCACATGACTCTTATCAATCTTCTTTACCGATTCGATTGGAAGCTTCCGAAAGGAATGAATGTAGAAGATGTTGATTTTGAAGAATCTTATGGGCTTGTGTGTCCTAAGAAAGTTCCACTTCAAGTTGTTCCTGTCCTTACGCAATGGACTTAGTTTTAATATTGTCATAGTTGAAGATATACACATTTTAAAGTACTTTTGATGTTACTACCCTAATCAATAAAAAATGTTGTTTCATAATGAATCTATTGTTTAGTACATCTGTCTCATGTAACAACTATTTTTTTTTGTATAATGGTGTGTTGGAATAATGGTTTTAAGCTTATAAATTTTAATAGGTTTATAGTTCGATGTCTAAAATATATTTACACCATATCATAAAATATTAGAAAAAGCTGGTCTAGTAGAGATTAAAACCTCACTCAAACTTCTACCTTATCTTTTTAAATTAGTTTGAGTTAGTCTAACAAACTTCTTATATTTCTAAGAGTAATTTAATCAAAGTAAGGCTATATCCAAAAGAATATATGCCTTGCCTAAATGGCTAATACTAAAATTCATTTCAAATACAAATAAACAATTTCGTTCAATAAGACATCGATTGATCAATTTTAAACCAAAAGTTTATGTTCAATTGACTAAGAAAATCAAATTCTAATCACACATATTGTATCAAAGAGACTTTAGTCTAAGATTAGTCTTTTTTCCTAGTTTGAGGAGCTCAATCTATCTCCACTTTCTCTTTCTTTTTTTCCCCTCTTGTAGGAAAATCAATATATCTAGTTTGCTTTTATATATTGTACTTAAGGCTTTTATGTGAATATGGTAGAAATATATAAAAGTACACAAAAATATTAAGAAAATTTTGTTTTAAGTTTATTAAGATATAACAAGAAGTAAATGGTCTAATGGTTGTCACTTGTGTTATTTTATTATCAGACCAGATATCGAAAACCTATCATTTAGTATCAGATTTTCGTTTTTGTTTTTGATCCGAAACATCATATCCAAAAAGGTTTTTAAGACCTATCTTGTTTTTGATCTAGACTATAATTCGTGATATAAAAACCTTAGACCATGAATGTTTGTTAGTTTTTAGATTTTGGTTTTCTTTTTTAGTTTTTGGTCTTTTAGATTTTAATTGTTTAAAAAAAATTAGTTTTTACAAAATTTTGAATAGTAGTTTTGATTGTTGTCAATATATTTTTGTTTCTTTATGTATTTTTTTCCAGTTGGTAAAACTATTAAAATAATTATACACATAAATTTATAATATTCTTAAAACTATGTACAACAACTTTTTCAAAAAATATTATTTTATTACATTATGGTATGTAGATAATTTTTATATCGGTCTATTATATAATACAAAAGGTTATGAGACTACCAAGTGGTGGCAGCTTGGGTGGTAAAGGCTAAGGGGAGTAATCTTTGAGGTCGTCACTTCGAGTCTCCGCTTGGGACATGCGCTTTACGCCCCGAAATGGACATCGGCAACGCCGGCATGGGCTTGGATGGGATTAAGGCCGAAGGTCTGAACCTATCCAATAACAAAAAAAAAAATTATGAGATTATAGCGTTATTAATTTATGGAATACAGATTTATAAAAAACTTTAGTATATAACTCATTTTGTGTAACATGGAGAAATCGTAAATGTAGCTATATATATATATATCCTATTTTTGTAATTAAGGGTAGATATTTATTTGTATTAAAGATTTGGAAAGAAAGAAAAAGAAGAAGAAAAATTGACGTTTTTTCCACATGAAATCCATATATTTATTTAACATCAGCACATACATCAATAACATAAGATACAACAAATAACACATATCAATAACATAATTAACTATAATAGTAAACGATGAGGAAGTGAATTTTGACGATGCTTTTGATAAGAGAGACTTACTTGCTGACAAGTCATTAGATCCATTAATTTTCTTCTTCTGAATAAATCCTAATAGATGAGATCGTCATTTTTTTGCTATCAGCTCTTGGATGAAACTTCAAACCTTGAAAAAAGTGTTGCTGATATTCGTCGCATTCTTTTTCATAGATATGTTGATTCTTCGTATATCTGATTTGCCTGAATCCTATATTCGTCGATCAAAATAGTATGAAAAATTTCTGATATCATGAAAAGATCTAAAATCTTTCATGGAGATAACATATTCGACGTTATAGAAATCGATCAACTCCGACGAACCATAAATAAAACATCACTAATTTTGTCACTGGTGTGAAACCTAGAAATTTGATAAGAAATATCCAACATAAAAATGAGAATAATTGAACATAATTGCAAACAACAAACAAAATAAAAGAAGAGAGTACATGTGTACATGTGGCCAAGAATAAAAATAAAAAAGCTCAAAAACTAGTTTCCCAAAAACATAGGAATCATATTTGGCAAAATCTTGATTAGCTTAAAATTGGTTTTCGAAAAACAAAATCCAGAATCTACTCTAAAAACTATAACCAACCAAGACATTAATCTATTATAACATAGTTTGATTCGCACCACATCGTTATGGTATCAAGATATGAAAAGCAACATGGAGTACATGTACATGGAAGATTTAAAAACAAACCATAAAATGCATGACGAGATCCAGAAGATGAAGGTCGATATAATGCACGAATTCACAAGTATCCAAAAGTAACCAAGAGACTTTGGTCGAGTGGTTGAGACACTCTTTTGAGTGTTTAAGGTCACTAGTTCAAACTCCTTGGGAGGAGTGATTTACGCCTTAAATAGGTATTATCAACGGCTGGCTCCGGGCACCGGGAGAGATTATGGGTCAAAGGCTCAGAACTCCCACGGTTTATCAAAAAAAAAAAGTATCCAAAAGTATATGAACTATCTCATGAATGCAATATAAAAATATATGAGTTGGTGGTCATAAAGTCGATGATCGGCACACTATAGCATACGAAACCACCATAGTTATAGTTTCAAAATTTTAAATTATTTGAAAGACCGCAATCTATAATGAAAAAATATACCAATTTTTTGAAAAATAGAGTGGTGTCTTAACTAAAATTTTAAATTTGAAAAAAAGCTGCAAAGTCATGTTTATTTTGTTTGGATTCAGGGCCGGTTATGCATCATACCAATCTAAGCGTAAGAGTTGGTATGGGTCTTACAAACTCGCATTACATAGCACATTCTATGTAATTAGTGAATAAATCTTTTTGGGTGCAAATGGTTGACACAAAAAATAATTTGTAGAATCAAGTAGAAAAATTTTGGTGGAATAAAAACTAGAGGAAAATTGTCAGTTACATTCCTAGGAACATTTTTTGGTGGAATTGTGTTTTTTCCACTTAATTTCTCTAGAGATAAAGGAAAATATTTTTCCTTAAATATTTGCCAAATGATTTAATTATAGAGAAATATGATGGAATATATATTTTCTTCTAATTATATTCCACTAAATTGGAAATAATTTGCTTTGATTATGAACCTTAATTACAATTAAGGTTCCTCTCATACCAAAGGTAATAAAAATTAAGGTTCCTCTCATACCAAAGGTAATAAAAACTGATTAATAACTTATTTGGGCTGTAACTAGACCATTTAATCAGGCCCATTTTTGAACAAGGCCTAAAACTACTCAAAATTGCTTCGCCATAAATCAGACTCGAGACTAGACGCGAAGGTGAAAACCAATTCAGAGCAAAACTCAGTAAGAGCAAGAGAACGATGGATCCAGAGCAAGTTGACGAGTTCGTTATGGGTTACTTGAAGAAGAAAGGTTTCAATGGCGCGGCTAAACGCCTTGAAGAAGTTCTTAACCAGAACAAGAGCTCGGAGATTGGAAATAATGGTAGCAGCTTCAGTTCTATCGACTACAATAACGATCCTGAGCTCACCAAGCTCATTCGCTCCTTCTCCCAGTAATTTCTATCTCTCATTTTCTCTATATCCCTCTGATTTCTGTTTAATTGCGAATTGTCTTCGGATTTTTTGGTGTTTTTTGTGAAATTTTGAGATTGTAAGTTTTGTACAAGCAAAACATATTGGCAGCTGAAAACGTTTCTGAGTATCAATCAATAGTATATTCGTTTTTGTTGGGGAATCTGTTGCCAACGTTCTTAGCAATTCATCTGTCAAATTTTAGTTAGCTCTCTGATTACTTTCTATTGAGGCAGAAATTAGGGTTTTATTGATGTGATTATGCCCTATATATTTATGGCTTAAATGAAGTGTGTTTGTTCGCATTTGCATTTTTATCAAATGGGATAAGAATCTGCTCCTGCAGAGCCAGTGGTTATTGAATGTGCTTCTTTTATTTTCCAGAGCAGAATCTGTTCCAACTCGGTACAATGAGGGTTACAACAAACTAAGGTCATGGGCATATAACTCACTGGATCTATATAAGGTGGGTCCTTTTTTGCCTTAGTAGCCACATTTTGTATGAAGGTTAATTATACTGATGAGCTGCTTTGGATTTGTAGCATGAATTGCTCAGAGTGATGTACCCTGTGTTTATTCATTGTTACATGGATCTTGTGGGAAAAGGACACACACAAGAAGGTACTTATCAAAATAAAAGAAGATATTCTTTGTATTTTCTAAAGCCTAGGTATAAGATTTCTCGAAACAGTGGCTTATGCAACTTAACTGCATGGGCGATACTTTATTTGTATTCCAGCAAGAGCCTTCTTTAACAGTTTCCGCAAAGATCATGAAATGATACACTTACGGGACCTTCAAAAGCTGGAAGGCGTTCTTACTCCATCTCATCTAGAGGTTTAAGCTACCTTCATACGGTCTTATAATGTTAATACTGGGCTGTTTTCTAATCATATATTTTGATCTTCGTTCTTATCAGGAGATGGAGTTTGCTCGTTCTCTTAGAGAAAGCAAAGTCAACATCAAAATTTGTCAGGTAAAAAGTGAAAATTTACTGCTAGCTGTAACAGGAAAATGGTTCAAGGCCTCTGGTTTGATTAACTGAACAAATGACTGCAGACCTCTAATATGCTTACTGTGTGTTGCAGTATTCATATGATCTGTTGCTTCAGTATCTACATAGGTCAGAATCCACTCTAATGCTTGGTATTATTAACGAGCACATCAATTTCCAAGGTAAATATGTTTCTTTCTCATACATATGCAATGGCATGCAACCAATTTTTAGTAGAAGGTTGAATCTACTGGTTGATCGTGGATCGTTGTTGCAGTTTACTCGGGACAGCCGATTTCCGTATCTGATGAAATAGATGCTGTCACCATTGTTGGGAGCTTTCAGGAAACAGCTAATCACATCAATCAAAAAGAAATACAGTGGGGAGTACGTAGATTATTATTTCCTAAAGCTTATTCTACTCTTTAATCAGAGGAATACCTGTTGAAAGCTCATCGTAGGGGGGATATTATGTTTTCAAAGTCATAAGCTATGTATGTATTTTCTTAATCACAGTTGCTTGAAGACTCGTTAGAAGATCGCCTGGAGAAGACGGGAAGTCTGCTGTCAGAATCTGAAAAGGGACAAGGAGAGAGTAAAGACGGAGACATGGATGATAGTAAGGTGATACGTAGTTTTAGCTTAGAACAGTAATTTCTGAATTGTGAATCTCATACTTACTCGTTGATTGATACCGTGTTTAGAAAAGATCCACCGAAATTGGAAAGCAGGGCTCTTCCATAAAAAAATTAAAGAAGGACAAGGCGGGAAATGCAACAGCAAAAATTGCAAGACAGGAGATCAGCACGGTGTCACCAGCGCCACGTGTAAAACCAGAACTTGCCTTGCCAGTAATGTACTTTCAAATCCTTGCCTATTTTTTGTGTTAGGGTTTCATGAGTCTGTAGTGAACAGGTGATTTCTTTGGGTGATGTATATTTGATTGACGATAAATGAACGTAGTAGCTGTCAAAGACTTAACCTCCATTAACTTAAATTAAGCTTTTTTCTCCATTTTTTAGGTCTACAGACTTAGAGCAATCCATCCTTGAAGATCTGAGAAACCGTGTGCAGTTGAGTAGTGTCGCAATGCCATCTGTCAGCTTTTATACATTTGTTAATACTCATAACGGGTAATGTCCACATCTCCTTCTAATGTTGTACTACTTATTTGCAACTTGTTGCTCACTCATTTATCCACCCACCCTCAGGTTAAACTGTGCATCTATATCTCATGATGGATCTCTGGTTGCTGGTGGGTTCTCAGATTCATCAATAAAGGTATCTTATTTTTGAAATGGTTGGTAAATGTTTCCTTTTCTTGTTTTCCTGCTCTCCTAAATAATGCCTTAGTGACGATTATGGTGCTCAGGTCTGGGACATGGCAAAGATAGGACAAGTTGGCAGCTGTATGTTTTCTATCTGGTTTTGCTGATTTTCATGAATCTTGTTTGTGTTTCCATGAGAAGTTATAGACACTAAACTGTTTGATTTTAGGTGTTTTGGAAGGTGAAAATGATACAAATGATCAAACTGTTGGATCAAATGGCAGAAGGAATTATACATTATTACTAGGTCACTCAGGGCCAGTATACTCGGCCACTTTTAGTCCTCCTGGAGATTTTGTTTTATCTTCTTCAGCAGATACGACAAGTATGTATCTGCCCACCACTCTGCATATCCATATAGTAGTCTCATTAGTTAAGACTTTTCTTAGTTACTAACCATGTATTAATAAGTGCAGTACGACTTTGGAGCACAAAACTAAATGCCAATCTCGTGTGCTACAAGGGTCATAACTACCCTGTATGGGATGTCCAGGTATACCTTTTCAAATTTACACACGTTTTTCTTGTACAAACTGTAATTTATGTGGACGGGCATGTATATATACTCATTTCATGATGCAGTTTAGCCCTTTCGGGCATTACTTTGCAAGCTGTTCTCATGATCGTACTGCAAGGATTTGGTCAATGGACCGGATACAACCTCTAAGGATAATGGCAGGGCATCTCTCTGATGTTGATGTGAGTGAATCCCTCATGTTCATCTTTGGGTTTTAATTATAGAGCTGTTAATTAATGCGTTGGTATGCAACTGAAGTCATTAATATACTGTGTCACAGTTTACTCTGGTTTAGCTAACACTTAACACTATTTACTGACTTAGATTTTGGCAACCATAATTTATGAATGGTCCAGTTTGTAGTTGTTCTTGATATTGTTATCTTATTGACTTTAGATTCACAAGCTTAGAATGGATTACTGAACTATCTAGATTGACATGAATATAGATGAGCAACTAAAATTACCGTTTGAATAACTACTGATTGTCTTTTCGAATACATTTTAATTTCAGTGTGTACAGTGGCATCCCAATTGTAACTACATTGCAACCGGTTCTAGTGATAAGACGGTTAGACTCTGGGACGTCCAAACAGGGGAATGTGTCAGGATATTCATTGGGCACAGGAGTATGGTTTTATCATTGGCGATGTCACCTGATGGGAAATATATGGCCTCTGGTGATGAAGATGGCACCATAATGATGTGGGACCTCTCAACAGCTCGATGCATCACACCTCTCATGGGCCATAATTCATGTGTCTGGAGTCTCTCTTATAGGTGAGAGATTGAGATAAAAAAAAAGCATATTAGTTTTATTCGGTCATTCAATTACTAACCTGTTTTTCTGTTTCAGCGGCGAGGGCTCGCTTCTGGCTTCTGGATCTGCGGATTGCACAGTGAAACTATGGGACGTCACCTCAAGTACGAAATTGACAAAGGCCGAGGAAAAGTGAGTTGACTCTTTCCAAAGCTGTATCATTGATTTCTTTGAATAATATTTAGTTATGTGAAAAATGATATTAATCATTTTGTTATGGATCAGAAATGGTAACTCAAACAGACTGCGCTCACTCAGGACTTTCCCCACCAAGTCCACACCAGTTCACGCTCTCCGAGTAAGTATTGAGAAACCTTGATATGTATTTCATCTCTGGATTCTTTGCCAAGCCTATCATAAGTTAGAGAAAGCTGGTTGATCAAAGCATAAAGCTAAAATTCGGTTTATGTGTGTTGACATGGGTGCAGTTTTCTCGGAGAAATCTGTTGTTTGCTGCAGGAGCGGTCTCAAAACCCGCAAGCTGATCACAAAACTAGTGGTATCAGATGTTTTGCTGGTCTTAGAAGCTGTTGTAGATCAGAAGAAACCAGGTGTAGAATAGTTCTCTTGAGTATCTCCAAAAGTTACATTGTTTTTGGCTGTGGTTACTTGTTTCTATATTTTGAAAGATGTTGAGATTCAACTCAGTAAACTACAACTGCTTATTTATGCAACCAATCTAGTAATCACTTGGCAGCTATGAGTTTCAACGGAATTTAAAACGGTGGTTAAGATTTAAGATATTGGTGTTGATGCTTACATTTTCTGATGTAAGTTTCAATATGAAAAATTTAAGGCTGGAAAAAACTGAACTTTATCTGATTCATATCAGAACAAACTTACTGATCTAAAAATTAAACCATATTATAATATGGTTTAGTTGGCTGTATTCGTGCATCTGGAAACTAAAACCGAATAAATAGGAAAACCAATCTAAACTAAAAAAAAAAAAATATATATATATATATATATATATAAACAATTTAAGTGGTTGTTATTGATTATGATATTTTTAATAGATTTGTAAATTCATAAAAATTTAGAAAAATCTATAGATTTTAAAATCATTGAATTTTACAATTAAAATGATTTATCTTTCAATTTGGTTAATTTTATTTTTTATTTTAAGACACTTGACATTTAAATACAAAGTAAATTTTGAAGTATAATAATAAATCTTTCAATAAATAATATTGAATTTCAACTAATATTTAGCAACTATTAAACGGACAATACTTCTTTTTTACAATCAAGAATATGTTTCACTAAAAAGTGGAACTCGAATTAAAATCAAAACCGAACCAAACAATATACTATATATATATATATATATATATATATTAAATATGTTGAGGGCATGATTAACCTATTGATAATTTTTAAAAATTAAAATCCAAACTTGAACTCATATTTGAAATGAACATCCTTTTGAGTCTTGACCACTAGAAGTCTAGAAGGCAAAGATAAACTATCCATTATAAACAAATAAAAAGGAGCTACTAGCAATTGAAAACTCATAATCAGCGTTCCTATTTATGTGTCGGCCATTTTCTTAACTTTGGATCCACCAACAAGATAGCAATTTGCATACGACAAATATACAATATTTCGATGTTTGATTATTAAGAAAAAGATAAAACCTTTACTTAACGTTCAAGTGGGTTTGATACTGCCTACGTGGTTTCCTAAAGAGAAGTTCTAATTGGTTGAATAAAGCCACTTTTGTCATGTTGCAACCTATTGTATTATCATGATGACTTAAGTGGGAAACCAACACTTTATATTTGACAAACTCTTTTAGATTATAAAGAAAGAAGAGTGTCGAAGTTTCAAAATTCTCCTTTCCTTTACCATTTTACACATACACACACACACAAAAAAAGGTTCATCTTTCTCATAAACACAAACTACTCTCTAGATGAAAAAAAGTATTCCAAACGGTTACCTTTTGGATAAGCGACTTTGATCAAATAATTAAATGTTCATACTTTCAATTTTCTTCATTCGAGTTAATTATCTCATACTAAGAGACTCAGGGCCGGTCATGAGATTTTAAAATTTTTTAAATTCCGCAATCTATAATAGAAAAATAGGCCAAAGCTGTACAATTTTTCAAAAAAAATGGCTCGTTTTCTTAACTAACATGTTTAGATTGGAAAAAGGGCCGCAAGCGCATGCCTGCTCTGCTTGAGTTCATGACCGGCTCTGCTTAGGGTCGGTCCTGAAATTTTAGAGGGTTTGAGATAAAATTAAAAAATTGAGGTTACTATCTTTTTTTTTTTTTTTTTTTTTTTTTTAAGGNAGGAGACCTATAATTTAAGTTTGTGGGGTCTATTTTATATAGAAACGGATTTATAAAATATGGAGAGCTATAGGTCAATGAAACATTGGCCTATGTTCAGGATCGGTCCTGCTCGTGCTTCTCCGTAATATAGAGAATTATGGAATGATTATGAAATGAGTATCCAAATGCCACAAAAAAAAGTGATTCTCTCAAGTTACGAAGGAATACAAATAAATATTAAGGGATGGATCTTTTCAAAAATAGCTTATCATCTATGATAGAGGTGTAAATCAAAGAATGAGCTAAATAATGGAAAAAACTATAATCGATCATCATCGTTTCTATTATGGTATCGTGTCAAACAGAGTATGTCGGTCCTGAGATTTTAAAGACCGCAATATAAAATGAAAAACATGGACTGGTTCTTAAAATAAAATTTTGAAAATATAAAATGGGTCACAAGCTTGAACGTGTTCTGCTTGTCTTTAAGATCGGCCCTGATGTCAAACTATACTTTCATATTTTGGTTTGTTTATTTTTTTCACCAAACACACCTCACTATATTAATTACATAAAAACATGATATGAATCTATATATCAAAAGAAGAAAAAATGAAGTGTCATTCTCAAATTTTGTTTCTACTATCTAATTTACTTGTTATAACCCTAAGCTTCCCTTTTCTAGTAACATGATTCAATTTGTTCTTAATCATCACTTTATCATTTAATACGTTAATGTGCTAAGAAAGTATTTAATTTGAGTGGTTTAAGAGAATCACTATATGAAATCAAAGGTGAGCTTATTAAAATATGTTCTAAGATCTATTTCTCAATATCATGATTCACTTTTACTAGAAACATTTGCTCGAGTAATACAAATTTCGGATAACGTCTATAAACTCTGTGAAGCTTTTGAGTTTGGGTCCTGCCTCATTAGAATACAAAAGAATGAAATGAAATAAAAAACAATTTTGAAAGAAAGGTCCACAAGAGAAGCTAAAGGGGACACAAATGGCCACATACATCGTGGAGTTAACATAAAGTAGACCTAAACAGACCTGAAATAATTTTTGAGATGGTCCATTTTCAACACACTTACTTTTCACATCCTTTTCATTTTATTGTCATTTTCCTCTCATGTCATTTCATCAGATACACTTGTTTCTTAACTATTTTGAGATGTGATTCGGTTTCAATTGTCGTTTGTGTCTTTCTCATCTACTTTTACTCTATATTAAAATATATTTTTCTCCCATTTATAAATAGCAAAACACTGCACATACTCAATTATTATGGATATGGGGGGTTTACCAAATGTACCATTTTCAACATAGCATATTTGCATTAATCAATCACATGAATACATGATCATTTTTTGTGTAGATTTCTCCATCTCAATGAACTTATCTTCTTTTTTTTTCTTTGTCACTATTAGTAGGTTTTTTTTTTTTTTTTTTTTTTTTTTTTTCNTTAGGTGTCCAGAACAAACCAGTGTAGTTCTCGCATGGCGCGGGGATCGAACCCTGATGTGTGTGCACACCAAGGCCCGTCCTTAACCAATTGAGCTAGCTTGTCCGGACCACTATTAGTAGGTTAGAGTTAGAATGCCCACTTAGGGGCTCGATCCCGCGACCAGAGTACTAGGAGACAACGTCAGTAACCACTGGACTAAGTGTTGTTCGGCTGAACTTATCTTCTTAGAATTAGGTTTCACCATTTATTATATATA
>OVBE01011352.1:0-14227 GCA_900406425.1 Iberis pinnata
GATAATATCATTGTACAAAAACTCGGTTCTCCGATGAGAAACGTAAAAATTGCCTAAACTGTAAAACGGCACACAAGGCCTAAAACACGGAAATGGTCCACTTATGACTCTAGCCGAGAATCAAGCCCACACACAATGGTGGTCGGAAATTGTCCCGCAAGCCGAGAAGAAATGGAAGAAATCCAGAAAATGAAGATTTTCGCACAAGGACAAATAAAAAAAGGACGAACCCATCGATTGGCCCTGACGGACAAACTAGACACCTAACCTTTCGTATGATTGGTTCTCATACATCCGACACAAGGATAAATAGGGCTATTTAAAACCAAAATTTTGGTCAGCACTTTCGAACGACTTAGAAATTTTCTTCGGAGAGATGCTCGGTTCCCGATCAATACGAATCTATCGCAGACTCCAATAGTTGCCACACCTATTAAAACCGAGAGTAAACCTAGGATTTCCCTAAACCTAACACACTAGTCTATAATATCTCTAGACATAGTATCAAAAATTGATACGAGATCCCTAAACTTGTCTCATCGTTCACACACGCAAATATACGTAACTCAGAAATTAAGTTTTCCAAAAAACTCGCACCCAACATGGACGAGCTAAATGTAGTGAAAAATCAGAGAACATATTACGAGTTGACTACTCGTAATTTTGTTTTCGACAAACCATACGTTCATATAAACACTAATTATAAAAAGATGCGGAGATGCAAGTTTTCAAGGCCACATACCATCGATCTTACTAAAAACGGCCACACTCGGCCAAAATCAAAATCCAAACAAGGGACACAATCCCTTACACGAATCCCTTAACACCGATCAGGATCGTAAGAATCTGAACACGACATACCAAACCGTCTCGGATCCTGATCCACCGTATCCTCTTCAACGTGCACCACAGTTCCAACATCCTCCAAATCAAAAGAAACAGGAATCAAAGCCTAACATTCCCAAATATATTCCCAAATCTTCGCTTCAACCGAAGAGATTAGAGATGGCGCATCTTTATGCCTATCCAAAAATCCAAACATCTTTTCCCGCTTAAAGTCATACTGTAAGCCGGGCCTCGTAGCCCGATAAAAGGCGCCTATGGAGCCGCGACATTCGCGCCAGTCTCCAATGTTCCAGTGCGTTTGCTCTAGCCGGTCAAAGCAGCCCTCAAAGCGAGCCGAGCGATTCGCTATGATCGAAACGACTTTGCACTAGTGTTGCCTAATTGCGCAACGAACCTCAGACGATTTCTTTTGCGCCATTTCTTCCATCTTTCCCCTCAAACGAGAGTTAATTAACTTTCATTTAGGCACATATAGATTGTATTTGCATATAATTTCATGTTTCAGGTGTTGAAGGTGAGTGAAATCAAAAGAGATATCAATTGGATGCAAAAGAGTCAAAAATGAGACTTAATAGGGATCAAACCGACATGCTTTAAATATTAAGCGATTTGGGAATTTTAAAATGAGAATTTCATCATGGTATTTTGAAGAATATTGTAACCATACATTCAAGCTTTCTAACAAAACAAACATCACCCTAAACATCCCAGGAAATTGCAAGATATGAGCTAGCAAAGTTGTGACCCACTAGATTCGCTCCCTAAAGATTCATCTTTTACACCATCTTCCATTGCTATCTAGGAGAAGACTCTTTCATAAAAGTTGTAACCCCTCGATTCAGATTTCCAAAGAGATATTTTACGCCATCATAGCTTCAAAGTTGAGAGAGTTATGGATCCCTAACTGAAGACTGGTCAACTGTCTCACAGAAGAAAGCATATCGGACGGATTCACCCAATACACATATGAGCATATCAACCAGTGTCTATCGGTCAATATGCCCGATATAAAACATGAACAAATGATACCGGGCAAAGCAATCAGCTGAAACGCCCGATACCGAGTTGAAAAAGTCAAACTCAAGCATTGACCAAGAGTTTTACCCATTTTCTTTTGTGGATTAACCCAAGACCATTTAGGAGCAACTATTTAAGTGTTTTCAAACCTAATTTTTATCCTATCTTTTATCCTTTGTTTTCTCTCTTAAGAACACTTTGTAATCTACCTTTGATCTTGGTTTAATTTAAAGTGAATCTTTGCTTTTATTCTTGATTTCTCTTTAGTTTATGTTTCTAATCATGATTATGCACACTTTCATCATTGGAATTTGTGTATTACCCATGATTAGTGAGTAGTTCAATCCTAAGAATTTGAGTTTGGTAGATTAAGGCGATTAGATGATTGACTATGATTTTTAGGAGTAGATTAGCTTAGATCTTCATTCAGTAAGTGAGCTTAATGCTAAATTTAAATTTATCAATCAAGTTTAGACTATAGGTGAATTTTTCCCGAAAAGTGTTCGATAAAATGCCGAAACCAATTACTGTTTTCTAAATGATGTTATCCAAGAAATTGTTCTTAGCTAGTTTAGTAGTTTTTGATGAATTAGATCTTAATGTCGTTTATTATGCAATATTATCCAAGAGATTGTTCTTAGTTGCATCATTAGGAGAGGGATTAGTGTCATGAGAGTGGATTAGTCTAATTATGGATTAATACCAGAATGTGAGTACTAACATCATAGAATGTCATTTGATTGCCCGAGTCGATTACCTTTGCCCATTTTCTTAGACTTTCTTCTTGGTTTACATTTCCAATTTTAGTTTACTTTTTTATAGTTATTGTTAACTTTTGCTGAATTTGATTTTTGAGTTTACTTTTGTTTACTTAATGGTTATTGCATGATTAAGAATGTTTAGAATTGATTCACTCATTGATTTGGCTTAGACTAAATGAGATTCTTGTAAGTTTTAGTGCATTAATCATTTTGATTTGGATTGATACCTATTGTACTGCAATGATGATGATAATGCACAGGAATTGAAGTAGTAAATCACTAAAAATCCTACTATCAATTTGGAGTTGTTGCCAATTCATGAATTTGATTAACCATTAGAACTTTAAATTTTCTTGGGATTAAAATCTTTTACTTTTCATTTACTTTGAGATAGAGTGATGGCAATGGATTACAATGATTGGCTACATGACGACACATTTAAAGAGAATATCGAGGAGGACCCACCAATTGATGATAGCATGCTTACCCCAGAACAAAGAGTAGAGTTGGCTCATCAAGAAAAGAACAATAAACAATGGCAAGGAGTGGTCTAGCTACCATTCGACTCAATCTCATCTCACACCGAGCGATACTTGAGGAAAGAGAGATCACGTTTGGAGATAAACAGGTTGCTCATAGACTCCAAGAGGTAATATATTGGGTTCCACCATGCCAGCTAGAAGGTACATATGAGTTCAACTCTGAATTTGATGTTAACAAAAATTGCTACATACCTAGCATTGAAGATGTAAGTTCTAGTTTGCATACACACATGCTTCTTGATCGATGCTATGAATTGATATGTGTTTCTCAAAATCTAGCTATATTGATGTTTGAAAACCTTACTAGGGATTCTGATGGAGTATGTTATGCCATTAATGATCTCGAATTACAGTTTGTAATGCATGAGGAGTTTACTCCACTTCTTGAACAGTCTTTTCTAGGAGTTGTGCTTGACATAGATAATATTTTGAATGATTTAGAAAATCCTAAGGATGAGATGAATCTTAGAAGTGATAATGATGTGTTTTACTTGATTGATGGGGATGAAGTTGAGTACTTTGTGTTGAAATCGTTTAAACCTGAAGTTGATTTTTTCTTTCCATCTAATGCATTTGAATCTCGTGAGCATCTAGTAATCAAAGCACAATTCATGACACATGCCACCTTTATTGTGCACTTCTTTGCCCCGATTTGTTTCTTTCTGTTATGGGAAACATTGTATTTCTTTGTGTACATTATCTATTTCACTAATAGGAGAAGGACTAAAGGTGCATTGGCAATACCTTTTGATTCTTATGATTAGCGAGTTGTGTTCCCAAGTCAAGCTAGAGACTTAAAACAATTTCATTTGGGAGGAAGTCCAATGTCTATCTTTTAATTTATCATTTGCTTTAGTTTTTTTATTTATCTTAGGATTTTAGATTTTGGGTATGACGATTCTTGGAGATGTTTGAGTGTTGATTTGTGCAGATTTGATGTATTTTGGGAAGCCATCTAGTTCTCATAATCGCGATAATTGAGGTACCCTTCAACACCTTTGTACATACACACATTTTGGTTTTTCTTTTGCATTGTCTTTATTTTCTCGTCTCCTAAACTTTCCTCTAAATTTTTGTTACATAGGGGGACTGTGTAATTTAAGTTTGGGAGAGGGTTTAGGAAGTATCTAATAATGTTTATTTGTTATTTTATTTCAATTTTTCATCTAAGGCATAGAAAAACTATAAAAATTGGAAATTTTTTTGAAAACCGTTTTCCAAAAAAGTGTTATTTAGTTGCATAAGTCATATTAGGATTGCATTTAATTGTTTGCATTTTCATGGAAACTAGGATGATATTTGCTTTGTAAATATGATGCTTTAGTAATTGATGTTGTTGTCCTGGTTATTAGTTGTCCAATGCGTCTAGATCGAATATGAACTAAAACTGAACCATGCTTGGAATGTGAAATTGCATGATCTCTACTTTTCTGAAGCATGTTGTGATCTGAACTTTGTCTCTAACTATTAGAACCTGAATTTGATTTTCAGTTATCGTGACTATTCACTAGATTTGAACTCATGGATAGAATATACATACTTGGATTATCTTTCACTGTTTTGTCACTCTTGTTAATCCAAGTAGATTTCCCACCCTACACCAACTTTCTTTCAAGCCACTTATTTCTTACTGAGTGTTAGGCCTTTTTCTAAAATGAGCTTAGTAGAAAGTGTTAGGTTTGAACTGACAAGGATCGAATCTCATGTAGTTCTGGTTCACCATTTTTGAACTAGATAGGATAGGTTGGGAATTGACTTCAGATAACTTAAGGGGATTGGGAAAAGGAAAGAATGGTTTGTACAAAAGTAGAAATGGATAAAGAATGTTTAAAGATATATTAGAGGGGAACAATAAGATAAAAATAAAATGGTGTCATCTAGTAAAGGATTTGGGGAAGTAAAAAGAGTTTGGCTTAGCGAAAAAACGAAAAAATAGTGCAAAGAGGCAAAAACCCAAGAAATGGTAAAAGAATGAATAAAAGAAAAGAAGTCATAGTTCTTTAAAGTCAAAGAATCTCCAATCCGCTAGAATAGAGTAGAAAGTAAATCCTCTCCAAGGTTAAGTAGTGATGAAAGAGTAAAGAAAAAGGAATGAGAACCAAGATGGTTACTTGGGGGTTTCAAGGGTAGAGATAGGATCATTTTCATATTCGTCATAGGAAGGCTTTTAGCTTTCGGGTTATGGGTAGATGAGATCCTATTCTTGTATGCATCTAAGTGTTCTCACCTTTAGCATTCTATTAAAGCTCATTTCTCTTTTGAGAGACCCTTGTTTTGAATGAAAAAAGCCGATAGATAAAGGTACCAATTTTGTCTCTTAACCAGTCTTTTAGCCAAATGAATTCATTGAATTTTAATCGCATGATTCATGATTTTCACTTAATTAATGTTAAAGAGACAAATGTATTTGAATTCATGTGAAGGTTAGGATTGATCTCAATTGAGCTTTGATGAGTATGGCTAGGATTGTTAAGTAAAATGAGATTGTAAGTAAAATGAGATTATTTGCATTTTAGAACTAGTAACTTGGACATCGACATCACCTATTTTATCAGCATATTTTGGTTCTGAGTTCCCACCTTCAATCTTCTTCTTCAATTTTATGAATTACTTGCTTGAGGGCAAGCAAATATTACGTTTGGGGGAGTTCATATATATTAGCTTTTTGATACTTTTGACATTGTTTTTGATTGCATTTTGTGTTGATAAACTTGCATTTAGGCACATATATGTTGAATTTGCATATAATTTTATGTTTCATGTGTTGAAGGTGAGTGAAATCAAAAGAGAGATCAATTGGATGCAAAAGACCCAAAAAGAAGACTTAATAGTGATCAAACCGACATGCCTTAAAGATCGAGCGATTTGGAGATTTTAAAATGAGAATTTCATCATGGAATCTTGAAGAATATTGTATCCATGAATTCAAGCTTTCTAAAAAATAAGACATCACCTTAAACGCCCCAGGAAATTGCAAGATATGAGCTGAAAAATTTTGACCGGTTAGATTCGAAGATCCAAACTGTCCGCCCCAAAGATTCATCTTTTAAACCAGCTTCAATTGCGATTTATGAGAAGACTCTTTCATAGAATTTTTAGCTCTTTGATTCAGATTTCCAAAGAGCTATCTCACGCCATCATAGCTTCAAAGGTGAGAAAGTTATGGACCCGAACTGAAGATTGGTCAAGCTGCCTCGCAGAAGAAAGCATATCAGAAGGATTCACCCGATACACATGGTCTGATATGAGCATATCGACCAGTGTGTATTGGTTAATATGCCTGATACAAAACATGAATAAATGATACCAGGAAAAGCGTATCGGCTGAAACGCCCGATACCGAGCTGAAAAAGTCAAACTCAAGCATTGACCAAGAGTTTTACCCATTTTCTTTTGTGGATTAACCCAAGACCATTTAGGAGCAACTATTTAAGTGTTTTCAAACCTAATTTTTATCCTATCTTTTATCCTTTGTTTTCTCTCTTAAGAACACTTTGTAATCTACCTTTGATCTTGGTTTAATTTAAAGTAGATCTTTGCTTTGTTTGTTGATTTCTCTTTAGTTTATGTTTCTAATCATGATTATGCATACTTTCATCATTGTAATTTGTGTATTACCCATGATTAGTGAGTAGTTCAATCCTAAGCATTTGGGTTCGGTAGATTAAGGCGATTAGATGATTGAATATGATTTTTAGGAGTAGATTAGTTTAGATCTTCATTCAGTAAGTGAGCTTAATTCTAAATTTCAATTGATCAATCAAGTTTGCACTATAGGTGAATTGTTACCGAAAGGTGTTCGATAAAATTCCAAAACCAATTACTGTTTGCTAAATGATGCTATCCAAGAGATTGTTCTTAGCCAGTTCAGTAGTTGTTGATAAATTAGATCTTAATGCCTTTTATTATGCAATTATCCAAGATATTGTTCTTTGTTGCATCATTAGGAGAGGGATTAATGCCATGAGAATGGATTAGTCTAATTAGGGGAATTCTAGACTAAGGATTAACTCCAGAATGTGAGTAGTAACATCATAGAATGTCATTTGATTGCCCGAGTCGATTACCTTTTGCCCATTTGCCTAGAATTTCTTCTTGATTTACATTTCCAATTTTAGTTGACTTTTTCATAACTAATGTTGACTTTTGCTGAATTTGACTTTTATGTTGACTTTTGTTTAGTTAATATTTATTGCATTATTAAGAATGTTTAGAATTGATTCACTCATTGATTTGGCTTAGACTAAATGAGATTCTTGTAAGTTTAGTGCATTAATCGTTCTGATTTGGATTAGTACCTATTGTGTTGCAATGATGATGATAATGCATAGGAATTGAAGTGGTAAATCACTAGAAATCCTACTATCAATTTGCTACAACATTGAAGCAATGCTGCAATGACATGATAGTGGCACTAAACGTGATGTTGAGAAGCAACATTGAAGCAATGCTGCAAAAGTGATGTTGAGAAGCAACATTGAATGCGGGTCACCTTCCAACATTGAAGCAATGCTGCAACAACTTTTACAAGGTCAAGCTAATGGCGCTATGGAAACTTCAGAAGTTTGTTTAACTGAAGATGCAAATGGACTGCTCCTACAATGAACTCAATCAAAAGTTTGACACATTAAATTCTAGGGTCAAGTATTCGGAGAGCATGGGTAATTCGTATTCTACTCAAAAGCCCATAAATCAACTTCCTGGGAAATCCGTTCAAAATACCAAGGACTTTTCCCATGTCAACGCAATCACCTTGAGAAGTGGGAGAGGTTTACCATCACGAGAAGCTCTGGTTCATGACACCGAGGAAACATTTGACCAAGCTAAGGAGGACTTGAACCTTACTCAAGCTAAAAACGAATAACTTTCAAAAATTGTTTCTCAGAAGCTATCATATCCACCATCAGTTTCTAGAGTCAAGCCAAATTCAGCTAAAAGCCCATCTGCTACGCAAAAGAAGGACACGCCTTTTGTGCCACCACCATACATTCCGAGATTAGCATTTCCTTCAAAGTTCTAGATTGAGATCATGGAGAAGTATAGAGAAATCTTTGAGAAGTACATGAAAGATACAGAGATCAAGGTACCATTCCTTGATGCCATTACTCTCATGCATCCATACAAGAAGTTCTTCAAAGATGCTATCGCCAAAAGATGTAAAGAAATTCAAGAATGGTGGTTCTTAGCGAAGAATGTAGTGAAAATATCACAAGGACTTCAATTCCAAAGAAGCTCTTTGATCCTGGTTCATTCACTCTACCTTGCTCACTTGGACCTTTGTCATTCATCAAGTGTTTTTGTGATCTAGGTGCATCCATTAGCTTGAGGCCTCTCTCAATTGCAAGAAAGTTTGGTTTCAACAAATTCAAATCTTGAAAAATATCCTTGGTACTAGCGAATTGTTCAGTGAGAATTCCACATGGGATTCTTGAAGACTTACCTGTAAATGTGGGAGTAGCTGAGTGATATATCATGTTTTAATGAATTTTAGCTTTTGTATCATATTCATTTTAGGAATATTCATTACATTTAGGCACATATAGGTTGAATTTTCATATTATTTTATGTTTCAGGTGTTTAAGGTCATTGAAATCAAAATAAAGATCAATTAAATGTAAAAGGGCCAAAAAGACTTAATAGGATCAAACCAAAAAGTCTTAAATATCAAGAAATTTTGAGATATTACAATGGAAATTTCATCATGGAATCTTAAATAATATTGTAGCCATGCATTCAAGCTTTCCATGAAGCCAAAAATTACCCTAAACGCCCAAGGGAATTGGAAAATATGAGCCGGAAAAGTTGTGGTACGCTAGATTCGAAGCTCCAAATTATCCGCCCCAAAGATGCATCTTTTACATCACTTTCCGCTGCGAATTAGGAGAAGACTTCTTCATCAAAGTTGTAGTCCTTTGAATCAGTTTTCCAAAGAGCTATTTCACGTAATCATAGAATTAAATATGAGAGAGTTATGGACTCTGAAGTTCAAAGCGTTTTGGTGTACCGGGCAAGCCAACCCGCACGAAACAATTGCAAAAACCAGAGACTGGTACCGGGGAAGTGTGCAAACCGGTACTAGAAAAAAATTCAACATTTTTCTAAGTTTTTACCCATTTTCAAGTGGGTTAATCATGTGTTTTGGGTTAACCCAATACCCTTTTTATGAGACTATATAAGCTTTTTTAACCTAATTTTAGGGTGTTTGTTATGCTTTATATTATCTTTTAAAATTTGGATTTTCTGAAGAATAGTTTGTAAATATTTTGGATCTTTGTTTATTTTAATTTTGAATCTTTGTTTTGATTCTGAATCTTCTTCTACTTTCTTCTTCTAATCATGATTCAACACATTTCTATCCTTAGATCTTGTGTTTTCTCCATGATTAGTGAGTAGTTATTTTGAGCAAATGGATTAAGTAGATTTGGGTGATTAGGAGATGGAATAAGATGTTTAGGACTTAAATAGTATATATCTTCACTCAATAAGAGTTCTTAAGACTAGATTTGATTTGATCACTCAAGTTTAGATCATAGAGAAAATTGTGCCCAAAAGGTGTTCGATGAAATTCCTCAATCAACTATTTTTAACTAAATGAGACCTAGCCAAGAGATTGTGTTAGTTAGTTTAGTGGTTGAAGATGGATTAGAACTTAATGCTTCATAATTGTGTGACTATCGAAGAGATTTTTTAATTACATGATTAGGAAAAAGATTAGTACTATGAGAGTGGATTAGTCTAGTTAGGGGAATCGTAGGCCAAAGATTAGCATTAATTGTTAGCATTGAAAATCATAGGATATCATTTGATCACCGGAATCAATAACCTTCATCCAATTGCTTAGCTTTTGTCAGTGTTTTCTAATTTAATCTTTTGTTGATTTTTCTTAATTTATGTTGACTTTTGTTTGTTTGACTTTTGTTGACTTTTATCTCTTTTATGCTTTATATTTATTAGGTTGTTAGCTTTAAACCAATTATCCTATTTGGCTTAGACTAAATAAAATTCTCTTAAGTTCCAATGTGTTGATTGCATCTTTGAATTAGATTGATATCTTAAGTACTACAATGACATGATTATGCTTAAGGAATTTACTTAGACATAGAGTTAGAAAATTCTAGTTTATAAAATTGGCGCCGTTGCCATTTCAGGATCTCTATTAACCATTAGGATTTTGAATTTGTTTGGGACTAAGCTCTTTAACATTTCGATTAATTTGAGATAGAGTGATGGCAACGGACTACAATGATTGGCTACATGATGACGCCATTGAAGAGGATATTGAGGTGGAGAAATATGAGGAGGATCCACCATTTGATGATCCACCATGACACATGCCACCTTTATCATGCACTCCTTTGTCCCAATTTACGTTCTTTTGTTATGGGCAATATTGATTTTCTTTGTGTACATTGTCTATTGTACTAATAAGAGAAGGACTAAAGGTGCATTGGCTCAACATTCTGATTTTTGCAAGTTGTGTCCCCAAGTCAAGCTAAAGACTTAAAACAAGCCCACTTGAGAGGGAATCCCATGTCTATTATTTGTTTATATTCTTTAGATTTAAGTCTTTCCTTTAGTTTTTAAATTTGTTTTGGTAGGGTATGTTGACTCTTGGGATAGTTTGAGTGTTGATTTGTGCAGGTTTTATGGTAAACACAAGGCTCAAGGGTGTATACCGGTTTCATGTACTGGATTTGACAAAACCGAGCTTCAAGGCATCTAGGGCTGCAAAAGGAAAAAGAATTGCAAAGAAGAATCCTAAGGTTGACCTTATAAACGCTATTATTGAGGTACCACCTCGTCACCTTGTACACATACTTGCATTTTAGCTTTTGTTTCTTTATTTTCGATTATTACTCTAAATTATTTTTCACACAAGGGACTGTGGGAATTAAGTTTGGCGGAGGAACCATATCTAACTTAGTTTCAATTTTTGATCTTATTATGCATTTGCATTGTGAATAGTTAAAGTTTACAAAAATCCATAAAAATAAAAAAATTCAAAAGTCTTCAAAAATATTGCTTTTAGCTTCATTTCATTCTCATTTCTGGTTGCATTTTCATAGGGAACAATGATTGGATTGCCTTGTGAATTTTGATGTTTTGCTTGAATCGTAGCAGCCTATTTAATAGTAGAATGATGCTTGAACCACTTTTAGGATTTGGAAAATCCATGCTTGGAATTGACCGATTTATGTTTCATGGTGTTTGTTGAATCTTGCTTGAACTGAAATCAATCCCATAAATATTTGGACTTTAATGAACCTAATTCTCTTTCTTATAAATTTGAAATGCTTAGCCATGGTAAAACACTTAACATTTGGATTATCTTTGCCTAATTCTAACACTCTTGTTAATTCAAATGGCCATTCTCATATTTAGGATGGTTACCACACCTTGTTTGCCCGAAACCTTTCTTTTAAACCCACATTACTCTTTATAGTGAGGTATTTTTGGAAAATGCATACATGGGTAAAAACCCGTGTAATAGAAGTCGAACGACAAGGAAATAGCTTCTTAGAGTTAGCCTCATTTTAAGGTTAACATGCTTAGGTGGGGGAATGTTTAGAATAGGGTATAAGTTTGGGGGAATAACATGAAAAAGTGTGGTAGGGTGAAAAATAGTATTGAAATAAGCCTAAGTGAAAGAAACTCTAGGAGTATCAAATATGCTAAATGGTTTGAAAAACAAAAAGAATGAGAAAAGGTCTAATTCTCCCTAGATAGTTAATAAAATCAAAAAGAAGAAAAATCTAATTCTAAAAGGAAAAATGAAGACTAAGTGCTAATTCGTAAGGAAATAAAAGAAACAAGAATGCTCATAGTAGTTTGGTGATCAGAAGGAAAATGCTACAGTTTTGGGTAACTAAAGGGGTTGAAAAGAAATTTTGGTGGTTTGGGTTCTAAATGTAAAAGAATGTGAAACATGAGATATAATAAGATCATAAAAGGTATTTGGATAGGGAATTAGATTAAGTGAAAGCCTTGTATGCATCAATTGTTTGACTCTACATTGCTTTTGCTTAATGTTTTGCATTACTATCTTGAGAGAAACCATTTTAAAATGTGTGAAACCACTTCAAACATCTAAAAAGCCCTAAAACCAAACCAAATGGGTTAGATATCCTTTCCATAAGTGAGAATGCACTTGGATTCTTAATGAATGTAAGAAATTGGTGAATATGATGGTTTGAGGATACTTCACTTTGATTGCTAAAAGTTGGTTCTTGTGATGAGTATGTAGAAGTATATTGTATAATTGTGATCTCTGCATCATTTTACTAGTTTTTAGGATGATACACTTGAAGCATTACATTCAAGTTTTGGTTATGAGTTCCCATTTTCAAACCTCTCTTTCTCACTTACCTTTGTGCCTTGCTTGAGGAAAAGCAAAGGATAAGTTTGGGGGGAGTTGATATATCATGTTTTTAATGAATTTTAGCTTTTGTTTCATATTCATTTTAGGTAGATTCACTTGCATTTAGGTACATATAGGTTGCAATTGCATATTATTTCATGTTTCTTGTGTTTAAGGTCATTGAAATCAAAAGACAGATCAATTAAATGCAAAAGAGCACTGAGAAAACAGACTTAATAGGATCAAAACGACAAGTCTTACATATCAGCAATTTGGAGATATTTCAGTGGAAATTTCATCATGAAATCTTACAGAATATTGTAGCCATGCATTCAAGATTTCCAACAAGCCAAAAATCACCATAAACACCCCAAGAAATTGCAAGATATGAGCCGGCAAACCTGTGGTCCGCTAGTATCGAATCTCCAAATTATCCGCCCTAAAGATGCATCTTTTACATCATCTTCCACCGCGAATTAGGATAATACTTTTTCATCAAAGTTGTATCCCTTTGAATCATCTTTTCAAAGAGCTATTGCACGTCATCATAGATGTAAAGATGAGAGAGGTATGGACTCTGAAGCTCATAGCGGTTTGGTGTATCGGGCAAACCAAACCGCACGAAACACTTGCAAAAACCAGAGACTGGTACCAGGGAAGTGTACCGGTTTCCGGTACCAGACAAAAGTTCAACATTTTCATAATTTTTTACCAATTTTCAAGTGGGTTAACTCATGTGTTTTGGGTTAACCCAATACCCTTTTTAGGAGACTATATAAGCTTTTTAAACCTAATTTTAGGGAGTTTTTTTATGTTTTATCTTATCTTTTAAAATTTGGATTTTCTTAAGAACAATTTGTAAATATTTTGGATCTTTGTATATTTTAAGTTTGAATCTTTGTTTTAATTGTGAATCTTCTTCTACTTTCTTCTTCTAATCATGATTCAACACATTTCTATCTTTAGATCTTGTGTTTTCTCCATGATGAGTGAGTAGTTCTTTTGAGCAAATGAGTTAGATAAATTAGGGTGATTAGGAGATGGAATGTGATGTTTAGGACTTAAATAGTTTAGATCTTCACTCAGAAGGTGTTCGTAAGGCTAGATTTGATTTGATCACTCAAGTTTAGATCATATGGAAAATTATGCCGAAAGGTGTTCGATGAAATTCCCCAACCAACTATTGTTTGCTAAATGAGACATATCCAAGAGATTTTGTTAGTTAGTTTAGTGGATTAAGATGGATTAGAACTTACTGCTTCATAATTGTGTGATTATCCAAGAGATTGTTTTAATTACATGATTAGGAAAAGGATTAGTACCATGAGAGTGGATTAGTCTAATTAGGGGAATCCTATGCCAACTATTAGCATTAATTGTTAGCATTGAACATCATAGGATATCATTTGATCACCCGAATCAAAAATCTTCACTCATTTTCTTAGATTTTATTAGTGATTTCTAGTTTAATCTTTTGTTGACTTTTCTTAATTTATGTGACTTTTGTTTGTTTGACTTTTATCTATTTTATGCTCTATGTTTATTATATTGTTAGCTCTAATCCAATTGTCCTATTTGGCTTAGACTAAATAAATTTTTTTTTAAAGTTCTAATGTGTTGATTGCATCTCTGAAATGGATTGATATCTTAATGTTGATACCAGGTTTGGCACCTGCTCTGAAAGCCCATTTCGACACAAGGCC
>OVBE01011353.1:0-14225 GCA_900406425.1 Iberis pinnata
ATCCATGAGTTCATATTCAGCACAAAAGCATGATAATTATACATTCAAATTCAAGTTTTAATATATAGGGGCAAACTTCAAATCATAACATGCTTTAGGAGATAAATGACCATGCAAGTTCATATTCCAAGCATGGTGCTGTTTTACTTTAGACTAGTTCAAGATGCATTAGGCAATTAATAACTAGGGCACTCCCATTTTTTGAGAAAACATCATACTTAC
The DNA here is from genome assembly GCA_900406425.1 of Iberis pinnata. Lineage (NCBI taxonomy): Eukaryota > Viridiplantae > Streptophyta > Magnoliopsida > Brassicales > Brassicaceae > Iberis > Iberis pinnata. The sequence goes on from OVBE01011353.1 coordinate 223, forward strand.
AAGGTTACTATCTTCATAGTTCCCTATGAAGATGCAAATGACAAACCTATGAATCTAACATCCTAAATGCAACTACATGAATACTCTGTTTTTGAAACACAATTTTTTAAAAAAAAATTCAAATTTTTATGGTTTTTCTATACTTTAGATGCTATGCAAATGCTATGCAAATGCTATGCAAATGCTATGCAAGGTTGGAGATAAAGGAACAAACATAAAAAATTCATTAGATAGCTTCTGAATTCTCCCCCAAACTCGAATTACACAGTCTCTTTTGTAATCCAAATTCTCAGGAACATTCAGGAGGATGATAGGCAGCAAAGACAGAAAGCACACTTATAAAAACATAAAGCATAAACACATGGCAAATGAAACGGATTATACAATGGTCAGGTAGATAGAGATGGACCTCAGTTGTCCCAATATTGGGAGTTGGACGAATCCTCATATAGGGTGAGGTTTGAAAGGTTGTCGGAGCAAGATTCCAGGTTTGTCATTGCAGTAACGATTTGCCTTGTGTTCGAGGTGTCGTGTTTGAAAGAAAATTCTCATGCCTTCTGAAAATGGTACGCCTGCTGTTCGGGAGTAGGAAGATCGCTTTCGTATTGTTCCATGCTCTGAACTGATAGCAGAATTGAGCGTCGACCTTCCCCACTATATACTGAATATCCCCAAGGTAATTAATATCCATCAGCCTCGGTGTCCAAACATTTTTTCCAAGAGGTGCCTGAGTAAGTTGGAGGATGGGCGTTATCCACCCTCCAATTCGTATTTGAGGCGTCGTCCCCTTCCTTGTGATCCAGTTAAGGTCCTTGAATTTTAGCAACTGCTACAAGAATATCTTCAAAGGGCATGACTTCTCTTTAAAGACATTATGTAATAGGACTTGGGTCTGCAGAGTGTTGCAGACATGTCGGTCAATGCCCAGACGCAAGAAGTCCATTTCTTCTGCTAAGACAGTGCTTGTATCTTATCTAGAGAAAAACGAGTTTGCTAGGATTTGTTGTACATATCTAACCGTTGGGTGGCAGATGCATAAATTCTTGGTTCGTCCTGCCTTAAAGTCCTTGGACCCTATCACATCCCAAATGATTTGGATCTCGTCTAGAACACTTTCAAACACATCGGGTTAAAACCTCCAACATTTGAAACCATAGATAGTTTCCAATTGATTGAAGGTAAATTTTTTTGTCCTTCCACGCAAATCCTGGAAGCTTATAAATCCTCCCTCGTTCTCGTCACCTTCCGTTCCCTCGGAATAGAACACTTCCAAAGAAGCTAGGAACATGCACGTCATTTTATGGTGAGCCTCGAACTCTATTGTAAGTACGCTTGATATCCCCATATCCTTTAATATAGCTTTTACTTGTTCAAGGATGTCCAGGGTTCCTAAAGTTTATGCATCAGGGAATGTTGACTCTGTAAATTCGACTTGCATCAGCGCCCCGTAGATGTCCTCAACTGAAGGTCCACTTGAACTGCCAAGCATTCCTCTGTTTGACATGGTGATCTATGCAAAAATAAAATTAGAGTCGTTAAGTTGTGTTATGTGGAAATGCAATTCGAATGACTCTGTCAAACCTAAAACCCAGAATCATGCATAGTCAAAATTAATGCTTTAAACCCTTGGATTATATGTTCAAAAGACAAGAAGCAGAAACTTTTAGAAGAAGGGTTGAAACCAAAACTGGATTTCAAAAATTTTGAATCGAGCCTTCACGAGTTAAGAGTTAAAACCAAAGTTGATGATTCTTGAAATTTGCTCAGTCTTGAGACTGCAGTTAGATCGATTGAAGCAACAAATGAGGCGATTGCAAAAGAGTAATAGTTGTATGAAAGTGATGAGAGTATAAGAGAAGTAGTGAACTCCCTTATATAGGGTGACGGTCGAAATGTTCATGTGGAGGAGAAGTATTGCTCAAGCTTGTGGATGGGGTTTGAAGTGTTGGTATATAGAGGAGGATTAAAGATGGCATATGTTGAGGAGGTTAAAAGAAAGGACAAGGGTGGTGGTAGAGGTGTAAGAGCTTGTTGGGGAATCTTGGAAAGGCGTGAGAGAACACTTCTTGGCAAGAGGTGAGTAGTGGGCAAGTGGGGAGACAAGTTTGAAGTGAAATGTTGAAGTTCTTGGCTTGATGGATTCGTGTGGCTCGATTTGAAGTTTTTGGCTTGGTGGTGACCCTTGCTTTGGCTTGATCATGGTCCGAATAACGTTGTTTCCGTGGCTTGATCGATTTTGAGAATGTCTCGATCGAAAAAATGTGGCTCGATCAACCGTGTGTTGCGGCTCGATGGTGTTTGAAAATGGCTCGATCGATGCTGGAATGCTTTTCTAGATCATTGTCATAACATGGCTCGATCATGCCTTGATGACATTGCAATGCTTTGGCTCGATCAAAATGTCATTAGTTCGATCATTTTTAAAGCGCGGCTCGATGGTTGTCGCAACATGGATCGATCATCATGAGTGTTGGCTCGAGCATATCATTTGTTCGGCTTGAACGAATTTAAACACGTTGATCCGGCTTGGTTGAAATCTCGAACTAATCTATTTCTCTTTTCATCTCAGTGCAAGATGCCCCAAACCTAACTCCTAAGTACCTAAGACACCAAGTTAAAACTGAAATGCATTAAACGAAGAACTTAAATAAAAAGCATTAAAATTGAATATGTACAAAGATAGACATGGGACTTCCTTCCAAGTGAGGTTGTTTAAAGTCACTAAGCTTGACTTCCTGTTTTTAAGATTAGCGACCCTGAGACGGCTCTCCAAAGAGAACCGAGGTCTTTTCTGAAATGACTATGTCATCACCGTGCTGGTCGATTTTGTAGTACAACTTCGACCCTTTATCAACTTCCACATAAAGTATGATTTCTTTACCATACATGATTTACTTGATTATGAAGTTTGTAGAGCATTTTGGATCCACATTCCCCAGATAATACCTGAACCTTGTGGTGAGTAGAAACACTTGATCTCCACTCTTGATTTCTATTTTTTGGGTATGAGGCTCAAAACATGGTTTATGAGGTGGTACACGTTCAGGTTGATGTTTGAACTCATGGTTTCCTTTTCCTGAAACCTTCAGTTTGTTCTCATCAGTTGACATCACCAATGTTCTGATTTTCTCTAACTCCGCAGATACCCTTTCATATGGTTCCTTGATAAGCCTAAATACTTCATTGTGCCTTGGAAACTGGGTTGGATCCTTCCCCAATTCATCTTCAGCTGAATCACTGCTTGAGTACCCATCCTCATCATTGCTCTTGTTCTTTTCCTTGATTGAATATAGCTGCCCTTGGTTGGTAAGATTCTTTGTCTTGCTCATGATGTTAAAGATCATTCTTGGACCATTTCCCACGTTCAACCTGATGTTATCTTTCTTGATGTTGATCACAGCTCCGACTGTTGCTAAGAATGGTCTTCCAAAGATCAAGGGGTCCTTCAGATCTTCATCCATTTCCAATACCACAAAGTCAGTGGGTATATCTACATCCTTGATGTTGATGGGTAAGTTTTCCAAGATGCCAATAGGATACCTAATTGATATATCCGCCAACAACAAATTTATGTTGGAAGCTTTGAATTCATCGAATCTCAGCTTCTTGGCAGTGGATAAAGGCATTAGGTTGATAGATGCTCCTAAATCACATAGGCATTCGTTGAAGGATAGGGGTCCTAGTGAGCATGACAAAGTGAATGAACCAGGATCCTCTTGCTTCTCGGTTATCAAAGCGTTGCACTCGACAATTGGTTCCAACACTTCTTGATCAATCTCTTGCTTCATATGTTTCTCAAAGATGTCTGGATATTTCGCCATAATATTAGTGGAATTAAAAGAGTAAAGGATGCAATCAAGAAAGGGTCCCTAAGGATGGAGTAATTATGTAGCGTTCCTCCTCAAACTCTCTAAGTGTCTAACATACCTCAAACAAGAGCTATCCCTAGAAGATAGATTCAAAGAAATCAAATCCAATTCCTTGAAAGATGAAATCAAACTAGGTGGTATCCAGACCTAACTTCCATTAGAGGAAGTATACCCAATAGGCATTACGAACCAATCTACCTAAGCCAATAAGCACCCTAGACATCTAATTCCTTAGGCTGAGATGAAGATCCTAAGCATCTAATTCCTTAGGCTAGGATGTGCAAATCTCTGAAATCACCATGATCATGCACTTCATTGAACACTTCGCGGGTGCTGAAATGCCTAAGTTCGGATCTCAACGGATCAGGTCAAATTGAGCATTAAGCGTAATGAAACATAAGGAATCTATTAAACCATAAGGCTTAGCCATCTAGGAGGAACAAGGAAACAACACTACCCTATCCCATCCTCAAGGAACCTAAGTCAGTACTTACAAAGCATGTATGATGCAAAATCAGAGAAACATGAAGACATAATTACTAAGGAAAACATTCAGATCTAAGGTCAACAACAAGGAACAAACTTTATAAAACCCTAAAAGTAGTGAAGAAGATAAATACGAACAAAGATGCAGAAGATGAAGTAAAACGTCAAGAACACCAACCTAGAAAATATGAACATCAATGGAACAGTAACGAAAAACAGAGGAAATAATCAAACTAAGGCGAGATTAAAAGCTTAAAAACGTAAATCAACATGCACTAGATAGTTCACATCCCTAATCTATGCAAGAAAATGAAGAAAACAGAAGATTAACATAAACTTAGAAGAAATTTGGGTTTTAAAATGAAGAACACTAAAAACAAAAGAGAGAAAATGTAAACGTAGGATAAAACCTAAAAATAGCAAAAGAAAAGACTTTTCTCCAAATGGAGGCGTTTAAGGCTTTATATAGTGTTTAGGAAAATCCCTAAAATGCATAAAAGACGAAACACTAATCATTAAAACGGGTCTTGGGTCAGGTCCATCCTGATTCGAGTTGGTCGGGTTGGAGTTGCTTGGGCTCAAGCTGAGGAACGCAAGTGATCGATCTAAGCTCACCGAGAGTGATTGAGGTGATGAACTTTGGCAGAGATGAGATGAGGTTTGGCTCGATCGCTGGATCGAGCCCGAGTTGGCCTGGCTCGATCATTAGATCAAGCCGAGAGAGGGGTGTGGCTGAGCAAAAGTTTGGAGATCGAGTTGGAGGATGTAGATCGAGCTGAGCTTTCGAGAATAAGCATTGAGGATGGCGTGGCTTGATGGTTTGGCTCAACGGTGATCAAGCCAAAGGATTGTCTGGTTTGATCGCGGGATCGAGCTAGAGGTCGAGATGTGATCGAGCCAGCTTCGTCTTGGCTCGATGGATTGGTTGAGTCCTAACTTGATCTACGCTTGAGCTGGTTCTGTTCCACACAGTTCCCTTTAATTTTCCAAATTCGCAACAACATCCTGAAAGCTCCTGAAAGTCCTGAAAAATCTTTAAAATGCGTGTATATGAAAATGCTAATGTAAAAATACCTAAAAATCGCAAACTTGCTAATAACAGTTATAGATGCAACATATAAAAAACTAAAAGATCCTAAAATGATGCTAAATGACTTCTAAAAATCATAAAAATACAGAGACATCAGAAACCTGATGACATTCTCCTGTAATTGGCACAGGAATCTGGACTGTCACGGGTGACTGATTCATGTTCGATGATGCTTTTTCCGTGAGTGCCTAATCCTCTTTCGGTTGAAACTATTCATCTTCCCCTGGTTAATTTGTAATATGTGTCTCATCGTATGTAATTTCTTCAATACAAGGACTATGTAGATTCAACCTTGAAGACAGTCATGACTCTGCATGTGTTAACCGAAATCGTTGAATCGTTAAGAATAGGTGTCGGTGTCTGATACTCCGTTTTAGATGATGATACTGGTCGAGTATGAGAGTTTGGTGGTGATTGATCGGTTGGTTGTGGTGCTCCTACAGCCTGGAAGAAGCGTTGAAGATCTCCGATAAATTGCTCCATGTTCTTCATTTGATTGACAGAGAAAGAAACCCTAATCTTTGAGAGAGAGAGAGAGAGAGAGAGTAATAGAGAGAAATCAGCAGAAGTTTGAACGAGATGTGTGGAAATATCGTTCTAACTTCTTTGATATATCCCTTTAAATTCTTAACATCTCTTGATCTTCTTTTCTCCTTCTTTCAAACTGAATTGAGCTGCTGGGCCTGAGACCACTTAACACACACATTACACATAGAACGATTAAGATCACTTAGTTAAATCACAGTTCTGGTTTTAATGAAGCACCTAGGCATATTCCAAACAGTTAACTTTCATGAGTGACCCAACTATGCCATTTGACCATGTCAAAACATCTTTTAAATTTTGAAAAAAATCCTAACAATTATACAACAAAACTATGAGTGAGTCAGTTCAGCCTGCTATTTTTCAGAACATGTTAGACCAGAGTTTTTATTGAGATATTTTTCGTGAATCAGACATCTGTTTGGTGACATCGTGACTAGTTTTTCACACTGTCATGCCTTTATCCTGAATTTGTTTCAAGTCTTTGTTCATAAACATCATTCTTCATGCAACTCGAATTTCCTTTGAAGAGTCTCTTTATGTTTTTCATCTTTTGGTAAGTTTTTTTGATAAATCAAGTGATTGGGTTATAGATGCATCACTTGACATCTCAACATCTGTAAGTGTTTTTATTTTATTTTATCTATTTATTTATTTATTTTAGAAACAACACTCCCAATCACTTAGCTCTTTGAGCTCCTGGTATGGATATTTACATCCATTTTACATTGATCACTTTAGGACGGCATGACAGGCATCTGTTTTCCACAATGTACACACAAACAACATTTTTTTGACCTGTCACTCTATGAAAAAATACTCCTCTCCAAGTCAATAATATGTTCCTTACACAGGCTGACCAAACTAGACTTCACAAACACCGATAGCTTTTCTCAGATTAACAAACCGATTAAAATCCAAAGCTTTTGTGAATAAATCAGCAAGTTGTAAATCAGTGCTAACATGGTCAATTGCAATCAGTTTCTCCTCAATCAGTTCCCTGATGAAATGATGCCTAATGTTTATATGCTTTATTCTAGAATGCTGAATTGTATTTTTGGCAATTTATATAGCACTTTTATTGTCACCCAAAACCAACAAGGATTCAAATTTCATACCATAGTTAGCAAACATCTGTTTCATCCACAAAAGTTGTGTGCAACAGTTTCCTAATACTATATACTTTGCTTCTGCTCTGGACAGTGAAACACTATTCTGTTTGCGACTGTGCCAAGTTATTAATTTTTTTCCCATAAAGAAACATCTTCCACTTGTGTTGTGTCGATCTTCTAGAGACCCTACCCAATCCGCATCACAATATCCCACCAGACTCTTGTTTGTGTCTTTTGTGAAGTAGATTCCTAGGTTGGCCGTTCTCTTCACATACCTGATTATCCTTTTGACAGCTGCTAGGTGAGATGCATTTGGTTGAGCTTGATATCGAGCACAAATACCCACTGCAAAACAGAGATCTGGTCTACTTTCCGTGAGGTAAAGCAAACTGCCAATCATACCCCTGTGTAGCTTGGTGTCCACATCTTCACCTGACTCATCCAGTGACAACTTCTCATTTGTTCCCATTGGAGTCTTTGCATCCTTGCTAGTATCTAGTCCGAATCTTGTCACCAAATTTCTTGCATAGGTGCTTTGAGTAATGAAGATTCCATCCTCTATTTTCTTAACTTGTAATCCGAGAAAATAGGTAAGCTCACCACACATGCTCATCTCAAACTCATTGGTCATACTTTCAACTAACTATCGACCAGTTGATCCTTTGTGGCACCAAAAACAATATCGTCTACATAGATATGAACTATGATCAGATCCTTGTTGTCTTTAAAAAAAATAGAGCTTGTCCATATATCCTCTTTGATAACCTTGATTGATGAGGAACATTTTCAACCTTTCATACCATGCTCTTGAGTTTGAACACATATTCAGGGTGTTGTGAATCTTCAATCCTTTCGGTTGTTCCACATATACCTATTCTCGAAGAATCTCATTTAGGAAGACACTTTTTACATCCATATGATGTAATTTAAATTTCAGTTCACATGCCATTCCAAACAAGAACCTGATTGACTTAAGGCGGGCAACATGAGAAAAATTCTCATCAAAATCAATCCCTTCAACCTGCGAGTACCCTTGTGCCACATGATGAGCCTTGTTTCTAACAACAGTTCTGATTCATCAATCTTATTTTTGAAAATCCACTTAGTACCAACCACATTCACATCCTTAGGTCTTGGAACTAAATCCCAGACATCACTATGAATTGACTCAATTCTTCTTGCATTGCTGATATCCAGAAATGATCTGCTAGAGCTTCTTTATGGCTCTTAGGCTCCATTACAAAAAGGAATGCCGAGAACATGATGGAATCAGAAAGTTGTGTCGAGAACATGATAGAATTAGACAGTTGTCCAGACGCTAGCTGCTTGAAATCTATGTGTTTCCCTCTCGTAATTTTCTCCCCTAGATCTCACCAATAACATCATTTTTGGAGTGATTCTTGTGTACTTGCATTTTAGAGGTTGGTTCTAAGACAGATGTGATATTTTCATCATGATGTAAAACAACTTCTTGTTGAGAATTTGATTGTTTCAACATCTTGTGAATAATCATCCTAGGCGACAATTAATCATCAAAAACTACATTAACAGTTTCATGAACCATGTTTGTCCGTTTGTTAAACACCCTAAAAGCAGTACTAGTTCCTGAATACCCCAAGAATAATCCTTCATCACTTCTGGAGTCAAACTTCCTAAGATGATCCTTATCAGTGAGAATGTAACAAATGCATCCAAAGACATGAAAATATCGCAGACTATGAGTCTTTCCTTTCCACATTTCATATGGAGTCTTGTTTGATCCTTTGCAAAGATACACCCGATTGATCATATAGCAAGTTGTGTTAATTGTGTTAGCCCAGAAGTGTTTGGAAACTTGATTTCCATGCAGCATTGCCCTAGCCATCTCTTGTAATGCTCTATTATTCCTTTAAACCATTCCAATTTGTTGTGGTGTTCGAGGTGCTGAATATTGATGAACAATACCCTATTTTGACAGAATAAGTCAAACAAATCATTATGAAACTCTCCTCCATGATCACTTCGTATTTTCTTGATTCCACACTTCTCATTCTTAAGTAGTAGTGCTAAAATCTTAAAGCTTTCCAAAGTTTCTGATTTTTCTCTTAAGAATCGTACCCATGTGTACCTGGTGAAATCATCTACAACTACCAGAATATACTTTTTCCCTGTAAGGATTTTAACTTGTATGGATCCCATTAGGTCCATATGGACTAATGCTATAGGTTCAGAAGATTTTACGACAGGTACAGACTTGTGATATGCTCTAATTTGTTTCCCATGTGCACATGGTCCACAAACAAAAGAATCAGATACTTGTATCTTTGGAACCCCTCGAACAACCTCATGATTAACTAACTTAACTAGTTTTCTCATATTTAAGTGACCAAGCTTCTGATGCCGCAGCTGCGCTTCAGATTTTTGTGTACACTCAGATAGTTGTTTCGTGGTTTCCACATATAACAGTTGTTACCTGATCTCAACCCTTCCAGTTTGGTTAGTCCAATGTCATTGACAGCTTTATATGTTGTTTTGTTGAACGTAACTTCCAAATCTTCATCACACAACTAATTGATATTGATCTAGTTAACTTTAAGACCATCTACAAGATAAACACCAGCAAGCTCATGTTCATTTCCTCATATCACCCCCTTTCCTCTGATATTTCCCTTAGATCCATCACCAAAAGAAACCTTTCCAGCTAAAACTTCTTGAAACTTGTTTAGTTTTCCTTGAGTTCCAGTCATATGCCTTGAACATCCACTGTCAAAATACCATGAAGTCTCAGCTGATTCTAATTCTGCTGAGAATGCTACATTGCAAACAATCTGTTCATCTTGCTTTGGTGTGATTAGTTCAATCACTTTTCTAATTTCTGGATATAGATCATTACGAACCCACACTTTGTTACGTTGCTTGTTATCCTTGAAAAAACGTTTCTGCCTTCTTAGGAAAGATACACTGTTGAGAAATGCTCGACAATAATACTTGTAATGTCCAGGATTTCCGCAGTACCAGCATCCTATAATGTAATCACTTCTCTGATATGATCTATTGGCAATTGTGTGTCTACATGATACATGATTATTAGTAGAACTACCTTGCCCTTTCATGAACTTGGTTTCCTTGAACTGATTGCCGCCATTGTAGCCTAGACTCCAATTATCTTTTCCCATATTTCCAACAGATAGTAGCTTATCCAGCTCCTTTTTCCATTACTCAACATCTTGATATTCCTCAGCTGCTCTTGTAGTCTTCCTTCAACAAGTTCATTCTTTTGTTTCTCCTTACTTAGCATTTCCTACAGTTCCTTCTTGTCATTAGTATTATCTTCAATCACTGCTGTCTAGCGTTTGATTTCATTACTCTTCAGAATCAAATGCTCAACCAGAATCCTGTTTTCTTCCTCAAGAGAAAAATATGTTTCCTCATCAATATCTTGATCATCATCATCTTCATGTATGATTCCCAGAAATGAAGCAAAGTTATTCAGGATATCTCCTTCTTCTTTCTCATCCTCATAATCACTTTCACTCCAACTTACAAAAGACTTGTCATTTCCACTTCCTTTTGTTCTTCTAATATAGTCAGTCCTGGTATGACCTAAACCTTTACATTCATAACATTGAATTGTACCTCACCTCTTCAGAGTTGGACAATCTGCCTTTAAGTGCCCAAATCCTTCACATTCAAGACAATGTTTTTCTCCCTTATTCACCTCTCTGTCTGGATCACTTATGAAGTTGGAATTAAAAGTGAAGAAGGATTCGAGAAGCTGATTAACTCAAGTGCTTGAATGCAAACAGGGAGCTGACATGGAATTAGAATCATGGTTTGCGTAGCATGATTTTCGGAAGCAAAGTTGATGTGGTGATACTAAAGATATTGCTCTGTATTGGAGATAAAGATTTGAGATTAAAGATTAACATCAAAGCAAAAGGATTTGCAGATCCAAACAAATAAACAGATTGTTTGGTTCGCGAGTATCTTGGAAGAATATATTCAAAGGAGAGATTCGAGTATGGAAAGACTTATAGTTAGGATCAGTTATTCTAGGGTTTTTGGGTAGAGTATAAATAGAGAGTAAACATGTTTATAGGGTTCTAACACTTTTGCTCTTTATTTTGGTCTAAGATTTTACTTTCAGCTTTCAAATCATAGAGTTGTTTTTGGTGAGTGTTCTTGCGTTTCTAAGGGAATCAAGGGTTGGGTGATTAAGATTAGAAATCAATTTTTTATTAAACTTTTATGTGACAATCTAAGAGTGGTTTAAGATTGTGTAAAACCTATTTGAGAGAATCTTTGTAAGAAAGATTGAACAAATTAAGTTTAATTAAGGATTGGTTTTTGTTTTAACACTCTGTTGATTAGCTTTTCATTCTCTATACTCTTTCAATTGGTATCAGAGCGAATCACCAACTAAATGATTTTGTTTATCCTATAACAGGTGAGATCTTGTGGCAAGTATGGAGAATAATCAATAGTTTTTTATGATAAACAAACCATTGGTGATTTATGCTAATAATTATGGTTATTAGAAAGTTCAGATGACTCAGGTGATTCAAAGCATTTATATGGATACTTGGATTGCGGTTGTTGAAGGATGGGATCCACCAATGAATCATAATGAAGAAGGTGAGAAGATACCAAAACCAATAAAGGATTGGACTGTGGTTGAGAAGAGTGCAAATAAGGCAAATTCACAAGCACTTACAAAGATTTTCAACTCATTGCCAATTGGTGAATTCACCAGAGTTCAAGGGTGTACAAGAGCCAAAGATGCATGGGATATCTTGAAAATTCATATGAAGGTACATCTAATGTGAAACGTACTCGCATTGATATTTTTGCTTTTGAATTTGAAACTCTCATTATGGATGAGCATGAGAGGGTGAACAAATTAAGTTAAAAGATAAGCAGAATAGCACATGGAGCATTAGTGCTAGGAAAGACATATAAAGGCAAGAAGCTTCTTAGGAGTCTACCAGTCAAATTTCAGCCACACATGTCAGCCATTGAAGTGGCTCTGGATTCAGACACTATGAAGTTTGAACAAGTTGTAGGAATGATGCAGGCTTATAAACTAAAAATCAAGAAGAAGGAAATGGCTATTGAGAAAGGAATTGCGCTTGTGGCTTCAGAAAGATCTACTAATCAAGAAGTTGATTTGGAGGATAAGGTTGGACTAATCGTTTAAAAGTACTTCTGGAAAATTGAAAGAGTATAGAGAATGAAAAGCTAATCAACAGAATGTTAAAAACAAAAACCAATCCTTTATTAACTTAATTTGTTCAATCTTTCTTACAAAGATTCTCTTAAATAGGTTTTACACAATCTTATACCACTCTCAGATTGTCACTTACAATTTTAATAAAAAACTGTTTTCTAATCTTAATCACCCAACTCGTGATTCCCTTAGAAACGCAAGAACACTCACCAAAAACAACTCTCTGATTTAAAAGCCAAAAGTAAAATCTTAGACCAAAGTAAAGAGCAAAAGTATTAAAACCTTATAAACACTTTTACTCTCTATTTATACTCTACCCAAAAATCCTAGAGTAATTGATCCTAACTATAAGTCCTTCTAGACTCGAATCTCTCCTTTGAATATCTTCTTCCAAGATACTCGCGCACCAAACAATCTGTTTATTTGTTTGGATATGCAAATCCTTTTGCTTTGATCTTGATCTTTAGTCTCAAATCTTTATCTCCAATCCAGAGAAATATCTTCAATATCGCCACATCAGCTTTGCTTTCGAAAATCGTGTTACACCAACCATGATTCTGATTCATTGCCAGCTCCTTGTTTGCATTCAAGCACTTGAGTTAATCAGCTTCCTGAATCCTTCTTCACTTTCATCTTTTGTTTATCATACTCTTCACCTCTTTGATTCCTCCATTGATTAGCAATATCTTTGGCTTATCTCATATGTTTGATGAGAAAATTGCATGAATACAATCTCTAGTTTAAAGTGTTATTGAGTATATTTTGTTATTGAATATGCATAATTCCTCTCTCATTTGATGTTTTGGGTTTAAGAACCAAAAAATTTTCAGTAATGGAGGGGGTTTTAGCTTTAAGAACACTTTAGTTCTTAAACCCTTTAATTTGATTATAAAAAGGGAAGATCGCTTAACTACCATACATTTTAGTAAAAATAACTATAACCATACAAATATTTATTTATTACTTGCATTTTTATATGCCCAGCGTACCCTTCTATTACGTTATGACAAAAAATGTATTTACCATAATCTCATTCGCCACGTAGGAATTCGCTGACGTGTATTAATGAGACGACTTATGGTTACGTTGCAGCTGAGTTACTGAAACCCACTGAGTTAAGAGACATTAGCTGACTTACGAGCATAAGTCACCGGCTCGTGACGACTTACTTACAAAAGCTAGCTGAGTTAAGAGAAATTAGCTGACTTACGGGCATAAGTCACCCGCTCGTGACGACTTACTTACAAAAAATGGCTGATTTTTTTTAAAAAGGCTGACTTACGGTCATAAGTCAACTTACGTAATGGATGACATACGAGAATACAGTTGACTTACGCTTTTCTGCTGACTTATGTACTCCTGTTACAGCTGACTTATACTTCAGCGTGATGACTTGTTGAAAATTGTACTGAGTTATACTTAGAGATGGCTGAGTTATGTTTCGCATAATGATTTATTGCAGTTTAATGTGTTATACTTATTAGATGTTAACACGGCTGAGATACCTCTGCTCAGCCATCAAGAGCAGGATTAACGTTCAACTCATCGTGTTTACGACTGACCTACTAGCGAAAGATTAATTATTAGAATAGCATTCATGTCACCGCTGATTTAGTTGACGAAAGGGCTGACTTATGGTCTCCCAGCATATTATGACTGATTAATTTGAGAAAGATTAATTACTAGAATAGCATTCA
>OVBE01011354.1:0-14225 GCA_900406425.1 Iberis pinnata
ATCACGTAGGGAAAACCCAACTATCAATTTGTCCCCGTGACAAATTGATAACCACCGACATACACAAAAATTCCTACTATCAAACTGCAAGTATCATCAAGATGGTATGTGAAGTTTATCCGAATTCTAAGCATGGGTATTTTATATACCATTTGTCAGAGAATGTGAAGTGACATGTTCATGGTGCTAACAAAGACACAATTGCAATGAAGTTCAGAGAAAGTGTCCATGTTTACACTAATGTTAAGTTTATAAAACTATATGAGGCTTTTAGAAAGAAGTATCCTAAAGCAGACAAGTATCTTAACGAAAGTGTCGATGTGAAGAAATGAGCTAAATGTTATTTTCTAGGGAAAAGATACAACATTGACACCACAAACTGTGTTGAATCTATCAATGGTGTTTTCAGAGAAGCGAGGAAGTATTCGTTATTACCGAATGCTTGATGTGATTATTGCAAAAGTTTCTGAGTGGTTTAGTATGCATAAGAAGAGTGCAAATGAATTATCAACTACACAAATGTTGATGCCTTATGTTAATGGTTTGTTGCACATAAGATGTCAGACTGCGAAGTTGTTAACGGTAATTGAATTAAAGTACTATGATCTTGAGTACAATGTGTTTGGGAGAGATGGGAAAAATTATGTGGTTAAATTGGGTGGTATTTTGATATAGAAAAGTATCCATGTGAGCATGCAATTGCTACTGTCACGAGAAATGCAGAGAAATGGGTTGACATTGATATGCATGACTTTTGCTCAAAATATTATTGATGGAGCATTGGACATTAGCTTACTACCGAACGATTTATCCGGTAGCTCATACCTCATAGTGGAATGTTTCCGATGTTGTCAAAGCTTCGTGTGTTTTACCTCCGGATTGCATAATAAAGAAAGGAAAAATCCAAGAGACTAGGTTTACTTCGGCTGGTGAAAATCGAAGAAGAATAAGTAATCGGGGACTTGAAAGCATTTTCACAAGTGATGATGTTGGAACTAGTAATAACTAGTTGTAATTTATGCCTTTTAAAAAACATGAGTTTGTTGTGCTTTTTAGTTGTTGGACAACTAGAATAACTAGGTTTAACTAGTACTACTTGTTGCAATTTTTTTCTATTTTGCGAAAAAGAGGGGCTTTTTATCTATCTTGTTTTTGGACAACTAGAATAACTAAAATAACTTTGTCAAAATTTAAAAAATGTGAAAATATATAATACATAAGTTGTGATTTGCTTATGATATGGGAGGAGTCTACATCAAATTTTTGATATATTAATCATCTTAGTGTTATGTAATTAATTTTTTTAACTATTTGTACTTAACTCAACTTTTGCATCCAATGCCTTTTACTACTAGGCATTGTTTTAAAAATTAAACACTAGAATTAAAAAAATAATATAACTAATACATTTTTGGAAATATTTTGATATAAGAACATGTTAAATATACTTTGATTTTATATTCCACGTGGTTTAACTAAAAAACTTTAATTAAAACTATGGTTTAACTAGTTTTATAGTTTTAGGTTAAAAGTATAACTATGTGGAATGAAGAATAACTCGATAACTAGGTATACTATGTACAAATATACAAATAGTCAAACCGAGTTATTCCTTTTAATTTTTTTTTGTCGGCGCATGTGTCAGCTTTGTCGGCTAGTTAACCAGATTTATTCCTAGTTATCTTAATTATTCCTAGTTATTCTTTTTTGGCGGCGCACATGTCAGTTTTGTCGACTATTTATTCTTATTTATTCCTTAGTTAATCTTTTTATTCCAGTTTTTGTTGTAATAGTTATTCCTAGTTATTCCAGCTTCAGTTGAACTAAGTTATTCCTAGTTAAACCCAGTTATCTAGGCAAACATAACATAAAAATCAAACTAAACATTAACAAGTCTTTTAAATATCCTAAACAATACCAAGTCTAAACATTAAACATCTTAAACATAAAGATGATCACGCCCGATTACGTACGCTTGCGCTTGTAAGTATTTTTCTCCTTCTTTACCTCCTTCTTTTCCTCCTTATTCTTTTCCTACGTGAAAGGAGGATCCGACAACAGCATGTTCTTCTTTGGTTCTCTCTTGCCAAGAGTCTCAATCAGATTCGCCTCGGCTTCTTCCTCAATCACATTCGTCTTGAACGGTTTTGTTTTGATTTGTACCTTATGTCTTGGCTTCTTCTTAGGATGGATTGCCACAACAGAAGATTCTGCATCGGTTTGCAACGTAGCCATCAATTTATCCAACGCTTCTGCCTCCTTAGTCGACCTTTCTTCATCCGCAACAATCTCTTCTCCATCCTTGGTTATAATAGCCTCTCCTCCCTCCTTAACAACTTTTGCCTCTTCCGCACGCTTTGGCCGTTGCTTCTTCCGCTTCTTTGGCCTTAAAATCAGCCTCATCTTTTGCACGCTTGGCCGCTGCTTCTTCTATCTCCTTCGCCTTAGCAGCTTCTTCCTCCTTCCTGACTTCTTCTGGCATCATATCGTTCACTGCTTTATTACTCGCAGCTACAATAAGGGCATTCAAATCAGAAACTTTTCCCTTGAAAGCAGCCTTAAGCAGTGCGTTAAGGGCTTCTTCTCCACCATGCGTACCAGTTTCCTCCTCTAGAATATCATCATGTTCTCCACTCGTACCAATTCCCTCTTTGAAAACAGGATCATTTCCCCAATCTTGTGACCCTAATTAACAAAGAAACGAAATTAAAAGTTATAAAGAAAAAGAAATCAAAGAGTAATGAAAGAAAAAATATTAAATACCTTCACGGTAGTCTCCACAGTCCTCTTTGTAATCCGCACCGCCATACTCCATTGGTCCCTTGTTCTTATTGCAAAAAAAAAATCTTCAATTCTCTTAATTCTTTGGTTTATCTCTTCCATTTTTTGATCAACCATTTTTTCCGCCTTCTTCTCCATTTCATCTAAGCGTCCCAACAATTTTACCTCCAATTGTGCTAAGCCATTATGAGACTCTTCTTTGACGTTTTGTTGAGCGCCTTTAATTTGAAGAATTGGTGTGACACTTTCAACCCGTTTTTCAATGTCTATTTTCATCAAATCCTCCCACCAAATCGAGGATTCCTCTCTCTCTTAAGAATTTTTGACCACTTGTCTACAATTGGATCGGGTTCATCGATCTTCATATCTTCTGTGAACGTGTGGTCTTCTATGATGGTAGACAACATCTCTTCTTCTCTGCCACCAACCTCCAAAATGCTAAAGATTTCCTAAGAAATATATATATTACACCAAGTCCTTCCAAGTTATTCAAAGTTATTCCAAGTTACTCCAAGTCATCGTAGTTATTCCTAATTATTCTGCATCTAGTTGTATATAGTTATCACAGTTAATCCTAGTACATAGTTATCCAAGTCATCTCAGTTATTCCTAGTTATTCAACAGATTTAGTCCATACCTTCGTTTTACCCAAAGTGTTGTACATATCGGATAAATGATATCATTTTCTTCCTTGTTCAAAAAATTTTCCCTTGCACATCCTAAGGCACTATGAAGTCGGACATAGTAGCCAACCCATTGACGTGATTCTCTAAGCATTTCATTAGCTTTAATTAACTTCACGGCACCCTTGATATGACAATGTGTTTGGATCTTCAGATACTGCTTGAATTGGTCTGGTTGTAACCAAAAAGAAAGCGGCTGCGTTGGCTCACCAAACTACAAAAAACAAACAAATAAACAACATAAATTATTGGCTAATTTTTCCAGTTATTTCTATTGTTAAACATAGTTAAACCCAGTTAACCCCAAATAACATAGTTATCCTAGTTACACCTAGTTAAACCCGTTAAACATAGTTAGCCCAAGTTATTCCTATTTATTCCCATTTAACGTAGTTATCATAGTTACACCTAGTTAAACCCGTTAAACATAGTTACCCAATTTATTCCCAGTTAACGTAGTTATCTTAGTTAACCTAGAAATCCCCTTGCCCTTTTGTTCTACTTATCTATTTAACGTGTTATACTAGTTATCCTAGTTATCTTATTAATCTGAGTTATTCTAGTAATCATAGTTAACCTTACCTCTTTAGATGACTCCTATGATGCGTCAGACGCCTCTGCTACCCTGCCGCCATTAAAGCCTCTTCTTGGTCCCTATCCTCCGCCGCCAAAGCCTCTGCTCGATCCCTATCTAGAATAAGTGAAATGTTCGCGTTCTTCGTACGTGGTGCCATTTTCTTGGATTATGCGACAAATAACAGAGAGGATATAACTCAAATTAGACTAAAAAAAAACAAAAAAACCTAGTTATCCTGGAACCCACAAACCCAAAAAATCAAAGCTTAGATTAAGCAAATCGACAATAGAGAAAATGGAAATCGCAAATGATTTGATAACAGAGAGAAAACCAGCAGAAATTCAATGAAATCGGGATAGTGGAGGAGTGGATTTTTGGTTTTTGGAAGATGAAGAAAACCTAAGAACACCAAGTTAATCCCAAAAACTTAGGCATTTGAAATGAAAGGGAGACAAATTGAAATCCAAATCGATGGGTTTGGTATATTAAACCGGTTCAATTTTAATTTCAGGTTAAATTACCCAAATGCAATTGGGTCATGTGGTCTTTCCCTATTTTTGTGTGGTTGATTTGATAATTTGTTAATTCACTAAGATTATGAGTATATTATGCCATATTTTTTATTTAAAAATAAATAAATAATTTTTTTCAAAGGGCCTTATGAATATTTTTTTTTTGAATATAGTGAGACTTATGAGGAATTTTTCCTTTCCATTTCGTTATCTAGCATACGTTCATTATATGTTAAATTTTCAATTGGATTCACAACTAGGGCTGGTTATGGGCTAAGCCGTTGAAACATTTGTCTATAGTCCCTAAATTGTATAGGCCTCAAATTTTGAAATATATATATATATATATATATATATATATATATATATATATACCAAAAAATCTAGCGACAAAAGAAAATTGAAGAAACATCAAAAGATATGGGAAAGGGAAAGAGTTATGGCCCAAGATCATTATACTAGTTACGAGAATTTTTTTTATCGTTGACCCCTTTTTTGTTTTTTCATCGTCTCTGTTGTTGCTGTGTGAGCAGGACCAGGCCCCCATTTTTTATTTTGTTTCAAACCCCGTAATTTCAGAAACAGTAACGTGATCAATTACATCAAAAATAAAAATTAAAAAAAATATGATCCACTCTGATCGAAAATGGAGAAGTTATAGCTTGATGAAGAAAACAATCGAAAACAAGACCATATATTTAAATCAACCAAAGAAATATAGTTGTGGTGATTGAAATGTAAAACACAATCAATTTAGGAAAAATCGTTAATTAGTGCCTTAATTCAATGCATATTTACTTTCTCATACCTAAACAATTTTGTTGTACACATTAATATTTCAACTAATATATCTATATTATTATTTGGGAATTAGAAAGACAATGATTTTGTAGAAATTTACATGTAATTCTATTTGTTTTCAACACAAAAGTTTAAATTTTCATAGGACAATGTAGACAAATTATATATCTCCTAAAAACAAATAACTTTTAATTTTAAAAAAGTTTACAAATTATATATGTATATATATATATATATATATATATAATATCCTAAAAACATGGATTTTATATTTTTGTTTGATTTTCTTACTTATTGTAGAAATTATTAATTTTCTATTTAAAATGATTAAAACGATAAAATTAATCCAATAATTAATAAAATTATTATCTAAATTTAATTTAAATATTCTAGAAACTTATTTTATTTTATTTAAAATTCGTAAACTAATATAAATAATAAAAATAATATAAAAATATTTAATTTAGTACTATTATTCATTTAAATATCTAAGTTTACATTTAAATTAGGAATTAACATACAATTTTCATTTCTAAACAGTTGAATAAATAAAAATTACCAAATATATATAATATATATTTTCTCATTGAATAATAGCTAATAATGACATAATTTTTATGATATTAATATATTAAATTTCAACTTCGTCATAATTTTTTGATTATTCAATTATCTACATATTATCAATTTTCATATTGTTTCTAAAGTCATTTTATTTATGTGATTGAAATAATAAGAATATATATCCGTTTATTCAAAAAATATAAAAATTTAATGTTGAGTGGGTTAGGATCATGTTTTTAACAACATGACACTTCATAAACTGAATGTCAAATATTTTATATTCGATATGATGATTTATATATGCTATTGATATATATATATATATATATATATTACATAAAATTGGATATCCAAATTTTTTAATTTGTTGTAAGATGACTAATAAGAATTTTAAAATAGTTTGATATAGTTAATATGTATTTTGTAAAGTTTAATTGTATAGTTAATGATAAATTTGATGTTGCTTAGAAATTAAGATATAAAGATGAAATTTTTACTTTAACTAAATAATACATGATATACAAAATCAGTCATGATATTTAAATTTTATCTTAAATTATATATATATATATATATATATATATATATCATACTTTGATTTTAACTAAACTAGATAATTTTTGAATATTTGCATACCACAATGGGTAATAAAAATTTTAGTTATATATACGTATATGTTTGTGTCATTTTTACAATTAAATATTTTTATAACTGAAATTCACATCATAAATGGTATATATATAACAATAATTATTATGATATGACACTAAAATAAATTCACACATTTGAAAAAAGATTGACTATATGATAATGCACACAGATGTTATACAAAAAAATACATTATATTAAATTAATGCGATATGAATTTGGAGTTTTATCTACATGATGATAGCCAAAAATAAGTTTATGAAATAGAGGCATAACAGATTTTTTCCATTACCCTATATGTCTTTCGTAAAGAAAGCTTGACTACTCTCCACCTTTTATTGAAATTGTTTTTTTAATTATTTTATTTTCGTCAATGATTGTATTGGATTCTTTTTTTTTTCTCATTAAACAGGAAAGAAGATAATAGCAATACACAAACAAATAAACTGAAATATATAACGGAGAGAAACAAACGAGACAGGAAATCCAAAAACAAAACCCACTGAAACGAAGACTGCGGCACATCGACACTACTGAGGGTTGGTAAAGATCGATCGACCCGAGCGGAAGCTCGGGAAGAGACTAAAAGAGAAATAGGAGAAGCGAGACCCTATAGAACGGCAAGAGAAGCTCAGAGAACCTGACCCGAAGGGATGGCAACGACAACCGCTGATGAAAGGTCGTGTCCCTAGATTGCTAGGCGAGTAGATCCGCTGTAAACCTCTGATGACAGAGCTAATGACCCATAAGAGACATAGACACCAGAGAGAGTAGCAAATAAAACCCTCTGGCACTTGGAAAACTAGCGAGAACAAACCTAAGAAGGCACTGAAACACTAAATCGAAACATAGCACCAAAACCACCATCTTCAAATGCAACCGGACAAAAGACTCTGGGAACGCATTAAAACGCCCCTTGGTATCGTCAAAACGTCAGAAAACACAAGGAGATTCACACTTAAACCGATGGCTTAAAGGCTAAAACCCGAGGGACGAGCTAAACATCAAACTAAACAATATCAAAACTGGACTGCTTTATTGAAACCACCATAAACGCAACAGCAACCCACGAAGACAGAAACCGCAACTACCCACAACCTCAACTATGGCCTAAACATTCGAAGCAAACCAGGAAGGGAACCTCAAACCTGAATCAGAGCCAAAATCAGAAGATGAACCGAGATTGGCCAGAGAAATGAGGAACCTGCGGGAGAAAACCGGATAGCCCAACAAAACTCGACCAATGCCTTAACTCGCGGATCTGGTTGGAAAGAAAGACACCAACCACAAGCGAAGGTCCCTGAAATATAACCGGATCCGAAAACAAGAACTGCCCACACCCGCCGGAAGACAAAGGAGGAGACCAACCGAGACTGCAGAAACGCCGAAGACAAAGAAAAACACCACCAAAGAGGAAACCGCCGCAAAGCCAAGAGATCCGGATAAGCCGAAGAACCACCAGAAACCAGTAAACCCGCGACGCCGACCAAAACCAGGAGAAGCCAAAGAAACCCCGAGCGAGACTCGAACCGATAAGCCACCACCACAGAAGAACCACCGCCGCCGGAGGTGATTTGCGGCCAAAGCAGAGAAGGAGGAGATGCTTACCAAATTAAGAAGGTCGCCGGTAACCACCGCTAGGGTCGGCGGTCGAGACTCAGAGCAAGAGCTTGTGCTCAAAAGATGGTGAAGGTGGTCTTCGTACTCCCCGACTAACTCTCTTCACACCCGCGACGGACCCGGTCGGTAAAGGAGAGAGAGATCGAGAGAGGAAGTAAGGATGCGACTAGGGTTTTGTTGGTATTAGATTCAAATTATGTATTTATTACTTTGTAAATATTTTTAATATAAAATATATTTGATTGTGAAAAAATAATAATTTTGTAGAAAACATAAAATCGCGCATAGCGCAGGTTTAAATGCAAGCTTTCAAATTATTTTACATGCAGTTATAATATTTGGTAAAAATCGTGCCTACTCTAGTAAAATTATATGTAGTGTTAATGTTAGACAATTATATAATATTATATGACTAGAATGTTTTGGTCGAGGTCGCTAATAATATATGGTTTATCAATTTATTGTTGATATTATATAATCAAATTATATTTGGGGTTTTGAAAATTTTCTTATATTGTTCTTAATAAAAATGTAAACTTGAAAATTTTATTTATATGATGAATGTAAAATAATACAATAATATATACAATTATACTTGTAATCCAAATATGATTTGGTTATGGAATTAATAATACGTTGTTATTGTATTTGGAGTTATTTGTTGAATATGCATAAGTGCATATAGATGTTATGTCAAATGCCATAAACCAAAAATTTTGTAGAATATGCCATAATCTTGTGGCATAGGGGTATAAAAAAGACACTTATGCCCATGTGTTTGGTGTTGGCATGAGAAAAAGAACGAGAGAGAATATTGTAATAAATGACATTAATGGCGACAAGTTTGATGAGAGAGAAGGTTGTAATAAATAATGTAATTAATTTCTGGTTGTTGTTTTTTTTTGTTTAAAAACTATTTGATTTCCATAATGTTTTGTATGTAACCTATTTATTGACCATGATTTTATCTCTGGAACAATTTTTGATGGTGCGTGGACTTTTCTGACGACCAACATGTGTTAGTTCATGGTTTGTTAATATGTCAAAATTATCCATGGTTTGTTAATATGTTAGTCCAACCACCAAAATGTCTCCATTCGTCCATGGGTTGACACTTTGGTCTCCATTGGTTGTTATGGTGGACAATTTCATGGTTCGTATTCGATAATGTCCATGTGTCTGCAGTGGATAATGTATTATTTACTCGTCCATGTATTACGGTCTTTCTAATATGGATGTCCGCCGAAGACAAAACACATCTCGTGTTTTTTTGGAGTGCATCACATTTGGTGGACCAATTTCCCGGATGGGGAAGAAATGTTGGAGGATGAAGCACAATGTCTCTCTAATAATCGTCATGGACAACTTTGAGCTGCTTGCTCCCGTTGCATGTGAATCTGTAGGTTTTTTTTCGATGAGATCTTTTTGAATTTGTGGAGCCTGACATTTTTTGTAAATAATGAAGATGAAATGTCAATGGTGAAAAAAGAAAGAAAGAACAATGAAGGTGGTTCTCTAATGGAGATAATAAAGAAAGAAGAAGAGAGAAGAAGGTAATGAATGTGTGTGGAGAGGAGAGAAAAGAGATAAAGAAAATGTATGGAAAAGTGAAAGATTTGACATAAGGATATTTTGGTCTTTTGATTGAGTGGATTATGACATGGTTTATAAAGAATGTGGTTTATAGCATTTTTGTTAAGATTTTCCAATTATATGGCATTGGCCATAATTTATCTTGTATTTGTTAATCGGTTTGGCCCATTATTAACCTAAATGATTCAAGTTTTTTTTTAATGAGTATATACTTACATGTCAAGAGAAAACAACTAAAGAAAAAAAGAAATTGGCGAAAGACAAATCCGTTTGTTGAAAGTTGTTTTGAGATTTGATATCAATCGTACTAACATCTCGTTTCGATTTTATTTATGTGCGTGTGGACCTAGTCTAAAGAAAAAAAAAGAAAACGATATATTTTCCCACATGAATATGCATATATCGATTTTTCTCTACAAAATTATACTCTAACTTTATTTTCCTCTTATTTTAACTTTTAATACCTATTTCTCCATAGTTAGAACTTAAAAATATATTTGTCCATTGATTGTTATATAAGAAACCTTTTACCCATAAAATTGAATTAACTCATTAAGGCTTTTTATATACATTTTGATGGGCAAAAGACTTCTTATATTACATTAGTGGACAAGTATATTTGTAAATTCTAACAATGAGGAAATAAGTATTAAAAGTTAAAATAAGAGAAAAATAAAGTTATGATATGATTTTGTGGAAAATATCGGTATATGAAAATATACATGAAAAAATATATCGTTTTCCAAAAAAAACTATAATATTCTTTTTGTTCCTTAAAACGGTCTTGATTCAACAATTTTTTTTTTTTTTTTGCATGTTCTAGATTCAACAATATAAGTTGTTCGTTTTGTATTTATTATTCTTTTTTTCACATTTATGAAACCCAATAAAAAGCAAAACAAAAATCTAGATGCAAAAACATATTTTAAGAACTACAATCTTTCATGTTTTTTTGTGTGTGTGTTAAAGGTATTCTATCGTAGTGCTTGTATTTTGAATTTAACAATTAAACATGAATGATTTAGTTCTTCAAATATGTTTAAAAATGTTATTTTCAACTCCTAATCCCATGCTGAATTGTTAATCAAAAGGAGTGCTGAATATATGAGAGAAAATTCAAAATAAGATACCATAGATATGAAATTAAGGTTACATATCTAGAACAATGACAAAAACAATAGGTCGTACGTTCCACAATTTTTGTTTATCAAATTTATCACAAAAATAGATAAAAGAAAGATCCATCTTTTAATCATAAAAGAGGACGCTAGTTTCTTACTACCGGATTGCAAAAATAAAGGTTTACTTACACAGTTTCACCTTTTTCCTTGGTGGTTCAGTTTCAGACACAACAATCTTGATCTTATAGCATCTCCAATGCTAAGAACTCTTAATGAATTCTTAAGACTATTTTAGCTATAAATTTTGAAAAATTTAAGTTAATAACCTTTTTATGATTAATTAGAATTGTATGCTTCCAATGGTAGAACCCCTTGAAGTTCTTAAGAATAAAATTTTATTATCTTTAAAATTATAATATTTTAACTTTGAAGTAAATTTTAAACATTTTATATATTTTATAAAACTTACAAATTATTGCATTTCATAAAATTTTAAACAAACATAACATTAAAAACATATTAAAAATAGAAGTACAAGAGATTCTTCTTGTCTAATTCTTCATTTATGCAATTAATTTCTTCTACTTTTTCTTGTCTTGTTCTACAGCTGCACAAACATGTGAATCAACAAAGGTGAATCAGCATTAAAAAGAAGTAGAAAACAAACAAACAAAATGTACGAAAAAGCTAAGTTTCGTTAATGACCAACAAGTTGAGCTTATGTAACAATGATGCCTATATATAGAACAAGACCATTGGAAAGTACTTTTTCGTAGAGCTTCAATCTCTGCTGAGCTAAAGTAAAGGAAGATAAAACAGATTGACAGTTCCGTATTCATCAGAAGGAGAAATTCATTTTCAAAAACCGTATTCTTGGATGTGCACCAATGAATACTACATCTTCTGTTGGTGGCCATTTTCATCTTTCTTTATGGTCATCAACGGTGTGCGCATCATCAGTCCAATTGGGTGTTGAAAAGCCTCCATTAGAAGTTATCTTAGTTTCCTTTTCTTTTTCAACATTTGTGTTTCTTCCAGAGCTGGATGCATCTTCAAACCATATGCTTTTCCTTTTCTTTTTCAGCTCAGTTCTATCCATCAATTCTCTGTTCACCTACAAAAATATTTATATTAGCATTTTAGGGTCTGAGTATAGCAAATTGGCAACTTAAAATGCAGCCAAATATGTCTAACATTCGAATTAACAACAATCATTATATATAAAAATGACTGCGTCCGGATATGACGATTCTTACGCATAATCAAATGTTGTTACTCTAAGGAACTAAACTTAGGTAAACAATGATGTTTTAGTAACATAACCACTATCCACACACACAAAAAAAGAAGATTTTTTCTACCTAGGGTTATGGAGAAAATCACTACAAGAAAACAACCAATTCGTGACGGTCAAATCCGTCACGAATCCGTTACGAATAGGGATTTCTAACGGATTCATAACAGATTAGGTCTGTCAGGAACAAACGGTCAGTAACTGATAATCCGTCAGGAAATCCTAACGGATTCCTGACGGATGATTCCTGACGGATAATCCGTCAACAACATATCCGTCAGGAATCCGTATGGAAAGATCCGTCACAAATCCGTAAGGATTTCCTGACGGATTCCTAACAGATTATCTGATGGCAATTTTCTGACGGATTCGTGACGGATCTTATATTTTTTATTAAAAAAATAATTTTATTATTAAATGTATAATAATAATAATATAAATATTTTTATATATATGTTAAATTATAATTATAAATTTGAAATAACAATTAAAATATAAATAAATATATTCTTAAAACAAAAATTGTTTAAAATGTAAACAAAGAACCGAAATAAAACGAATATTCGGAAAACAACAATAAAAGTGCGATAACTAAAATAAAAATCTACTAGGGTGGTGGTGGCTGGTACCGAGACGCCATCTGGGACATAAACATCGCCATCTCTCTCTGCATCTCGTCCTGTTGGGCGGCGACACGAGCTTCGGCTTCCCTCTGCGCGGCCCGCATCTCATCCATCTCTTTCTGCATAGCCTCCATTGCCGCATCCTTCAGCCGCAACTCCTCCTCCATCCAAGAACTCATCACTCCAGAGGATCCAGGGAAACAGTATGAGGCCATGTTACCGAGCCCTAACATGCACCCTTTCGATTTCTTCGTAACCTGCAAGAACAAAAAACAAAACATTATGTTAAATCAAATCATTCGTTAATAGAGATTATAAAATATAATTAACAATTACATACATGACTCGCAATCGCGTACTATGTATCGAGCGGGATAGCATCGGTCTCTATGGAGTCCTGAGATGCCCGCTCCTGGTATAGATGCCATTTCGTATGGACAACCTCGCGAACAAGGGGATCTTGTATCTCACCCGTCGTCTTGTTCGTGTGGATGTCCGCCATAACATCGAGCGGCCCTGGTCGACGGCCAGTCTCACACTCCTATTTTAGAATTTAGTTTTGTATATTAAATATGTTTGGTATTTAGAAAATGTTTTCATACCATCTCAGTGGCCCGAGTGGCCGCACTCTTCGAACCGAAGTTGGTAGTAGCAATCTCCTTGCCATCTCGGGGGCTCATCCGGTTGTTCTTGTTCGTCAAAGATTTTCCATTCGTCTTTTCGTCATCCCAATACTGGATGAAGCCTCGCAATGTGTCTTCTGGAATCATAGAATGCTTCTTCTTGTCAGTGTACCAACACGTCTTCCGCGCATGGACGTGTTGAGTGTACGTCTTCCCTGCGCGATGATAAAACTCCTTCCGGACCTATCGGGTCATCTCAGGGGCCCAGTTGTACTCGAGCAAAAATTTATGAAACGTGTTAATTTAGTTTATTTTAATACATTTAGTTTTTAGTTTATTTTAATAATTACTTACCGCAAAGCAGTAAAACCAGTACTCTTTGTCGGAGTGTGGCATCACTTCGAAAGTCTGATACGCCACTCGAAGAAGTCTTTGCATCAATCGCTTGATGCACTTCGTGATGCCGTTAGAAGAGGCATGTGGAAACCAAGTAGTCCCGGGACGTCCAGACGGGTGAAGGAACGGCAATATCTCCTGTCCTGGCTGGACCAGTAGATCCTCTATCGACATCCGCTCTGGGGGAGGCGGATGTCCGTCAGGTGCCGACTACGTCTCATGCACCCGACTACTAGTCCGGGACGGCATCGGCGGTGCCGACGACTGGCCAGGTCCGTCACAGAAATGACGGTACGAACTGAAATTCATGTTTTAAATTATTAAAATTTTTACAAAATCTTATAAATATAATTATAAATATTAATTATTTTTAAAATTTATAATTATTT
>OVBE01011355.1:0-14224 GCA_900406425.1 Iberis pinnata
TGTGTAGGGAAAACCAAACCATTCTCACATTTCACACACAAAAATCCACATCTATCAGTAATCTTTCAAAATTCTTCATTAAGAACTTCAATTAACACTACTCCCAGAAACAGCGCCATTTGTTGAGTCAAAATTTTATCATATATGAATTAAGTCAAATCTTTGTTTTAATGAGTTTTTGGAAGTATTTGTTAGGTTTAGAAGTAATTTGATTGTTTATTCATAATCTTTTTCTTTAGAGTTTAGATCTATATTTATAGTAAAAGAAGTCCCGACTAAGATGGGCTCAAACCCTAGCTCTGATTCTTTACTGGGCCGAAACTCGATGGTCGAGGCCCACTTTGGATTCCAGCCCATTTCCAGGTTGGCATCGTCAGTGCAAGCTCCTTCCTCCTATTTCTTTTTAGACCAGGTGCTTAATGGACTTTGACTTCACCTTTGATCCGAATGGATCTTGATTTGGTAACAAATCCACTGTCAACTATCGTACATCTTTATAACTATTAACAGCAATACATTTGCATAATAAAAATATATAATCTAATGCTGTTATGCTATTATCGTTTTTGTGTTACCATTTGGGTTTAAACCCCACTAAATGTGTCATGTTGGAAAAAAATAGCGTCTACGTTTTCTTTTTTCGAATTGACACATTTTGTTATATAGAAAAATGAAATGTTTGGTTGTTTTGCATTTTTTCATCTTTAATATTAATATTGTTTAACAAAGTTAATAAAATGATGCGTTTTAATCTTTCAGATAGTTAAATCCATTAGCGCATATAGTTTATTTTGTGTATATAAATGTATGCATCTCAAAACGTTCTATAAAAATAATTTAGGTTTTTAATAAAACTTGTTTTTCCTTAGATTTTTTTTTATTAGGAACTTTGAGTGTATTTGCA
The DNA here is from genome assembly GCA_900406425.1 of Iberis pinnata. Lineage (NCBI taxonomy): Eukaryota > Viridiplantae > Streptophyta > Magnoliopsida > Brassicales > Brassicaceae > Iberis > Iberis pinnata. Next base: position 905 of record OVBE01011355.1, read on the forward strand.
TTTTTCCCCAAAATTTTACAATTTTCAAAAAATTATAAAATTACTACTCTAGTATTTTATGTAAGTTATTCGAGTATAATAACTATTCTATAATTAATTTATTTGATTATTCAGACACACTGTTTATAAATTAGATTTTAATATTTATTTATTTTTTGGTCACGATTTCAATATTTTGTTATACAATTTTAGTAACTTTTTGTTAGATTGGAATGAATGGAATTTTTTGAGTTTAATACACTATAGTGTTAAAGTATAATCATTAAAGATTTTCTAAATGAAATTAGCTACAAAAAATCACACTAAAATATTTGCTAAATAAGATTGAATAAAAGGATTATAACATTTGAAAAACAGAAAAAGCATGTGTTTTAGAAAGAAGAACAAACATGGGGCCACACTAGCATTGCTATGAAATAATCAACAAGACAATGAGTAGCAGACGTATGATTTGTTTCAGTTGTTTTTTTTTTCATAGTTTTTCTTTTAAATAATTGTTTTCATAGTTTATATTGTCATTCCATTTCTTATGAAGACGTATTATATCATTAAATGTTTTCGATAAAAAGAAATACTTCAAAAAAACAGTCTTTTTATAATAGTAAAGTTCAATTAAGCAAAAAAATATTATTAGTCTACAAACTAGCACGAATAAGATAAATCATCATGGCTAAAGATTTTACTCTCTTTCCGAGCTTTTTTTGCAAGTAAATTCGTTTTTCCATTCAAATATCTCATTTGGTGAATCAGATGAAAGTCAATGAAAGATTGCCAGAGCGAATGCAATTCCGATAATTCTAAGATGAAGACAAGGTTTCGAGAGATTGCATGAGTGAGTGTAACATATTCTTCTAGACAAGGCAACACTATCAGTATTATAGACTGATGATTCAGTTTTGGGTTCATGATTTTAATCTCTTGATTGATTATCAAGATGAAGCTATTGTCTGAGAAACTGAGAATCTTCTTGGTACGGTGGAAGAGATATTCTTCTTCATGAGCTAATTCGGGGAAAACCTTCGGAGACCATTGTTCGCTTTCATGTTAATAACAAGCTACTTTTTTTTCAAACGATCCATCCAGTCCTCCAACCTTGTTGCAATTTTTTAAGATAAACTTAGAAAGTTTTGATTTTTCTGTCGTGCTTTGAATCATGAAGACATTTAATGTGTAGCATATGAAACAGTTTATAGTCGAAAGAAGCATGCTAGTTCTTCTAGTTCAAAGGAGAGGGTGGATACCCCGAAACCACCCATGGATGGACGAAAATTTTTCATTGGAATTATCAGGGTTTGAAGAACTCTCCAATAATTCACAATTTAAAGAAATTCATGAAATATAGTCATGAGGTCTTGTTCCTCGTTGAAACAAAAAATGTTCATGCTTCTGTTATTTCTTTGGGTCAGCAACTTGGATATGATCACTCTTTTTCTACACTTTATCAAGACGTAGGGGGTGAGTATGATTATGTTTTAAAGATGGTCATTCAATTGAGTACTTTTCCTTGGTCTTCACTTTATTGTACACAGATTCATCTTGTGGAGGCATAAATTCCTCTTTTTCTTCATTATATATATGGTTATTTTATCCGAGATTTCGGGAATAACCAGTGGAGGTCTATGGTGATTCAGTATGATAAGAATTTTTTAGGGTCAGCGAAGGTTATTTTTTAGGGACTTCAATGAAATTAAATCTCAGGTGGAGAAGCAAGGAAGGTACTACTATCCTGGACAAATGTAAGATCAGTTGGGTTGCATGGAAAAAAATAATTTGTGCTAATTCTGTGGAGACTTACGATTAAGGGAATTTAAAGACTTTAATATTGCCTTAGTTGCGAAGTTGGGAGAATCTTGCAATGGTCTAACTCTTTGTTAGGAAAAGTGTACAAAGCCAAGTATGTTTCACATAGTACACTAATGAAAGCACAAATTGGATCCATACAAAGTCATGCATGGCATAGTATTTATTAAGGTACCTTATTACTTGACACAAGATTATATTAGACTCTTGGTAATGATAAAATTATATGTATATAGAAAGACCAATGTGTCTCTAAATTAGTTCCTTCTTCATCCTGGGGTCGGCTTTGAGATTTTGGGGCTTAAAACAAAATTAAAAAAATTGAAGCTAATATTTCATATATATTTTTTTTGGGCCACTATATATATAAAATTTTAAATTTTGGGGCCTATAAAATATGAGATTGAACTCATAAAAACAGAGGTTATAGGCGAATGTTTCATCTCGCTGTGCCTAGATCCGGCCCTGCTTCATCCTTAGAGTTCCTAAAAATGACTTAAAAACAAAAGTTTGTGATCTATTTGAAGAGGAAGACTGTGTATGGAGTACATAGAAATTATCTCAATATATTTAGCTTGAAGATGTAGATTATATCAGAGTTCTTTGACTAAGCTACACCAATGCTCCTAATCAATTAACTTGGTTGTTCACTAAGTGTGATGATTACACTAGCATATATGGTTATCACCTAGCCCATTGTACAACTGACCTATCCCCATGTGTATCTCTTTAGTCGTATTTGGAAGTTTTCCACATCCAAATTTCAACATTTTTGGTAAAAAGTTGTACATAAGGGTTTAATTGTGAATGAAACCCTAATTAGGTGGGGAAAGGAGATGACGAACTCAATCATCTTCAATTCCAAGGTAGGATTTCTCAAAAAGCTTGGAATTTGGCACATTTGCAACACTTTTAAACTACATATCTACAAGATCATTCACTAGAGAATAATATTGAGTATGTCTTTTTCCTTTCAATGCATGAAGGTTATGAGACTAGTATCAAAGAAAATTTAGCCCCATTTCGAAGCTTGAGAATTTGGAGGGCGCGTAATGAACTTGTGTTCTCTAATAAAAAAAAGAGTATCCCGAACATCATTAACAATGTTATAATGGATTGGAGACTCTGAGGGCGTGCACAATCTGTAGATATATTTGTATCCTCTCCTCCCAATCGACAACTAATTTCCAACAAAGCAATATCCTTTGGCTCAATTCCATCTTCTTTTTTGTGCTTTACCGATGCATCATGGTGTTCCTATGACACTCGTACTGGCATTGGCTGGATAATCTTCACGGTTGGTCTCAATTACATGCAAGGAACAAGTTCTACCAATCGTACTTTAACAACTTTGGAGGCTAAGTTTTTGGTAGTAGAAGATTCTCTTCTTCATATACGACAAAAATGTCCTTCAACAAGTCGTATTCTATAGTGATTGATAAAAATTTATTATATCGCCTTAAGATCCATGAGGAGGGTTTCGTAGTTGTGGTGACAAATAAGAGGAGAAGCACATCATGCTCATACATGGGAAATGGATGTTAAAAATATAAAGTTGGAGGAACTAAATGTCCTTCTAAATCATCGGGTCATAGCAACAATGACAAATATAATCGAGGTAATTTAAGAGGTCGAGGTTGAGAAGAGATCACAGAAACAACTCACGACATATCAAAAATACAAGAGAAATATGAACTATTCACTTTTGAAACTTCAGACGCTACTCAAACTAGTGTCATAGTAAGAAGCACAATAAATATGTGAAGTTGATGAGCTTCCATGACGTGGAGCCATCATTAATTTTTACTAAAGAGATATAAAACATTAAGTTGTTCAAAGAAAATGAAAAGTTATATATACCCAATGACAAGAAAGATGAGCTAATGGTGGACGAGGAGAAACCTAATTTGGTGATGCTCGTGAATCTATTTTTAGACGATGAAGAAGGTTGTCACAAGATAAGTTGAAATAGCACAACAAAAAATAACTGGACATGTAAAGTTTGGTCGTTTACATCAAAGAGCAGTGATTAATTATATTCATGTGCAAGAGTGACGATCAACACCTGTTGATTGATTTATTTTCATTCCAAAATTGAAAAGTAATATCATATGACAAGGTAAGGCAGTATGATTATGCTAGTCAGCTTATTACCGAATATGTTCGACCGAAATGATATCCTAATAATGAAGGTAAAGAGAACATCAAATATGATTTACAAGATACTTCTTCAGACAAGCTAACTTGTTTGTCTATTAATGTAACTAAAAGACATAAGTTTTCTATGAAATTGAAGACTTGACATATAAATTTTTGTGCTCTCAAGATGATTTGGGTGAAGTATATGGTTTAAGATTCCAAAGATTGCACATCCCATTCAATTTTGTGAGAGTTTGATGACTGCAAAAAAAAACAAGATTACAATTTCCAACCAACGTCAATTTTTATGCTAAAAACCATCTACAACTAGTGCACACATGTCTATGTGGTATGATTGCTCTGGCATCACTTTTCAGTAACAAGTATTTTTTTATATGTTGGTGATTATAGTTGTTGGATGTGTGCGTATATGCTCAAAGAAAAGAAGAAGTTTTTGAGATATTAAAGAAAATTAAGAAACTTGTGGAAAACAAATCAAGACACAAGTTGAAGACTTTACTAACTAACCAATGTGGTGAATTCAAATTCTAGAAGTTATATGGTTTCTTTGAAGAGGACAAATTGAATATTACTTCACGACACCATACACTCCACAAAAAATGGTGTGGTGGGAAAGAGAAAATACATCGTAATGGATACCGCAAGAAATTTACTCAAGAGCATGCAAGTTCCAACAAAAGTTTGGAGAGAGGCAGTGCGACATACAATTTATTACACCCCAAAATAAGTATGGTTTTTAAAACTACCTCATATGAAGAACTTGAAAGTTTTTGGATGTTTTACAGATGTAAAGTTTGTAGGTCCACATCTCAAATAGCTTGATTATAAATTTCAAGAAATGTTGTACCTTAACATCGAAGAATGAGATAAGGTGCATAATATCTATGATCCTCGATATAGAAAATTTCATATGAGAAAAGATGTCGTATTCTAGGAAGATAAGAACTGAAAATTGTGTGATGATGGTGGCGAGCTCGCAAAGAATTCGATGGACTTTGGTATCCTGTCAGATGACGTAAATGTGACATATAAAAGATTGTAATAACTCCAAAAATATGGTACCGCCAGAGGTGACAACGTAAATTCCGCACATCATATCACCATATACACCAAGAGACACAACGTACCTCAACAGCAAGAAAGCTCCAATATGTCAAGAACCAGTGATGATACCAATAAACTTTTTCCTCTTGCTAATTTTTACTTAGATGCACTAGAATAAGATATGGAACATGACGAGTTGTTATTGTTTACCACTGAAGAGATGAAAAAATACGATGGGGATGCAACAAAAAGGCATGGTAAAAAGGCTATGCAAAGAAAGTTGTATTTCATCAAGAAGAAAAAGACATGGAAGATTACTATTAGATCATAAACCCCATCAACTTGAAGTGGGTGTTCAAATTCAAAAAGGACAGTGAAGCAAACATCCTCAAGCACAAAGTGAGGTTGGAAGCAAAAGGTTATGTAAAAAAAAGTAAGGAGTTAATTTTGAGAAAGTATTTACATTGGTGGCAATACTCAATATTATCATGTTTTTCTTTGCTCTTGTAGCTTATCCGGAGTGGGAAATTCACAAGTTAGAAATCAATTTTTTTGAATGGTGATCTCGTAATTTTTTTTACGTAACTCAACTTGAAAATTTCGTCATCGAGGCGGAAAAATACAAGGTATACAAACTATTTTAAGGTTTACATTAAGAACAATATACGTCTTGACAGAACTATAAAGAGTCTTGAATTTGTAAAATTCTCTCAGTAGTAAGCAGTGTATGCGAGGAATCATGTTGAAAAATTACTCATTGTTGGTGTGTACATCTATGATTTGATCGTAACAAGATCTAGTTTAAGAGGCATAGACCAATTCAAGAAGAAAATGATTAGAGTATGAGATGAATGACCTCCAACGTTCAGAAGAAATAATTCATCACATTAATTCAGTTAGCTTAAGCGATGAGTGTGTTGCAAAAGTTCGCTATGGCATACTGCAATATGAGCAAGTATCCAATTGAGGCAAATCAAAAAACTTGGAAAGAATGTGGAAGGAACCTTAGTAAATCTCATTGATTATAAATGTATTATCGAGTGTATAATGTATTTGATCCACACTCGACTTGATATTTCACTCACTATATGGAGAAACTCACTACTTTGCATCAACCAGAGATAAAAACATATTCTTCGCTATACAAAAAGGAAATTAAGGTACGAATTTCAGGTAAAAAAAGGACGAAGAATTGAGGACTCCTTGGCTACACTAGCACTGATTTAGTTGGTGATAGCTATGATAGAAAGAGCACCAGAATGATGACATTTGATCTCAACAAAAATCTTATCACTTAGCAATATCAAAAGCAATGAATTGTGGCCTTATCGCCATGTTCAATTGAAATCATACCATAATCATGTCAAGCATTGTAGCTGAAAAGCTTGTTGAGTGGGGTGACCATAAGCGAATCAAAACCGGTAACCTTCTACCTCGGCAAGAAATTTGCGATTACATTAATAAATAATTTAGTATTTCATGGAAGTAGCAAAAACATGGACACTAGCTTCCATTTCATATGTGAGTGTGTCGATAAATGACATATCATCAAGGATAACATCTACAATAGTGATCAACATACGAATATTCTCAACAAAACCATAACCAAGGATAAATCCAATAGAGATCTGAGAGCTAATCGAAGTGAAGAACCTTGAGAAAGTCACACTTAAGCTAGAAAATGTGATTTGCAGTATGAATCTAAGCTTAGACTTGTCCTATATATGAGTTATTTCACCTAACAAATCTACCAAAAGTTACCTCACCAAACTCACTAAATAAACACATCACAATCTTCTTTCTACACTATAAGATGTGGAATATGTTTAGCCACAACATAATACTTTTTTTATATAAAAATAACTTTAAATGAATGCATTCTTTCATATCTTCAACCATTATGTCTTCCATAACAACCAATACATATATAAATCCTTCGATCCCTTTGTTATCTATCTTCTTCTTTTTTCTTTCTTTTTTTTCTTTTATATAGATTTTTCTTTTGGAATAAACAAACTCGTATAATTGTTGATTATGAACCTTAAAAAGACAAACGCTTCTCTCTCTCCTAATTTCTCAATGTTTCCAAGTGATTTTCATACGCTTCTCCAACGGCAAAGAGAGAAGCGAAGACCCTTCACCGCAGACTCCGACCGGCTTCTCGTGCACCGCGTCCCCCAGGGCTCACCGAAAAACTCCAGAGACGGTGAGTCTCGCCTTTCTCCTCTGGTCACCTTTTTCCCTTGCAGATGCTCCTTTTCTTCTTTCCCGATTCATTGAGGCAGATATCAACGGCTAAAGCAGTGAATCAACAGCGGATCCAACCAGATCCGCTATGGCGACGTCGCATGGAGGTCGGCGGTTGCTCAGCGGAAGATCCTCAAGGCAGCTACTCGGGTTTCATCGTCGGAAGGGAGTGAGACATCAAGGTCTTCGCAGTCGTGCAGGGGCCATAGCTACTCGAAACTGGCGTTTAACCAAGCCTAACAACGACGAGACTCGCCCCTAGTAGTATGCCAGAAACCTACTCTTCCATCTCATCAATCGCAGTGGATTTTCAACTGGACCAGGAACCTCCTCCTGCCTAAAAAATTGAAGCTTCTGTAGCCGGTGTCGCAGCGCCGGTTCCTCCCGTCGCCGGAGGGACAGCTCCGACAAATCTGCACCTCGTTAGCGGCGGGTCTCATATAGGGTTCTGTTAAATGGGTTCTAGGTTTTTCCTCTCTTCTGGACCTGGTTACGGGCCTGGTGTTTGGAAAACCCACTCGAATTGGGCTTAATAGAGTTTAGGGGTTGTTTCTGAATTGCAATTGGGCTGATCTATTGTAAAAAGATTATATTTGGAGTTAATAGATAAAACCTTTAACAAAAAAAAGTTGTTAGTTGTGGTCACCTCTGTTATTTGTTTACCATATGTGTGAGGTGTGTATGATTAAGTACCTTGAATCCAATGTTTTGAAAACTGGAAAATTTTGGGTCGTGAATCAATATGGTTCGGTGGGATTTGATAATATTACAAATAATTAGTAATAAAATAAAACTAAAACTAAAACTTTTTGCTAATTTAATCCAATATTTAGTCTAAATCATAGATTAACAATAATAAAAATCATAATATGTGTCACAAAAGAATATGATATGTTAAATTCTATTTCCATGCATATTATACTTAGAAAAATCTCAACGTTTAATATAATATAACGATTAAACGATGTTTTGCTTGTTGTTTTCAATTGCTACTTGCTAATGTTATATACTTTCGTTAATTTCTGTAAAAGTTATTGATTTAAATTTGAAGAAATTGTTAATGAAAAATTAAGCAGATTGTGATAAAAGTAAATAAAAAAATAAATATTGGTTTAACATTGTGCAATTAGATCATCGGTTCCCGAGTTTTTGTCGATTTAACCCGATTTTTGGTCCAATTCAAACAGTTTTGAGTTTTATTGTTGACCCAACCCAGGTATTTTCCTAGTTCATGGTTGAACCCGGTGAGACTACCGATGCGGTCCGATTCTAAAAACCCTGCTTGAATCTGTATGTCGCATGCAAAATCTTATTACAAAGTTATTCGTGGTGTTGCATCATAATTGGAATAGAATTAGATTAAATGTTTCCGGGGATGAGGTAGATGACAAAAAATATATATAATTTATCTTGAAAAATAATCTAAAAAAAAATAAAACCTAGATATCTAATAAAATTAGTAAATAAATATTAGCATAGAGTGGAAGTTGAAAATGATTGTTTATAGAAAAATGGTCCCGAAACAAGAAAAGCAGAAAAAAAGAAAAAACAGAGAAAATCAGAAAAGCCTGAGAGTAAAGTAATAATAAGATGTCTGGAATAAAAAGAGATAGGAAGGGCATGCCTGTTCTTGTCTCCTCCTTCTCTTCTTCTCTTCTTCTCATGTCTTTTCATTTTATTCTTTCTGTTCGCCATTTGGTTATCCACAATCGGACCCACCAAATTCTTGTTTACGAATCTTGTAATTTCATATAAAGATCTACCAAGTTCAACGATCAGAAGAAGAAGAAAGAAACATAGCAGAAACAGAGAGAGACAACAATGGAAATGAAGAGAGACATTAAAGTGGAGAAGGAGGAACAAGAGAACATGTGTACATCCTTATTGACTGCAGTTGTTGTTCTATCAATGGCTTGTGTGAAACATTTCTCTTCTGTATCATATTTAATAGAGCAATGGCGGTCGGTTGTCTTTCTTGTACTCAACATCGTTCTCTTAGCTGTTTATTTCACGTCGAGTCGTCCTATTACGAGTGAAACTCACGATTTCAAGACTTGTCGTGGCGGTAGATTAAGAATGATGCGAGGGAAGAAGCAGAAGAAGACAAGGACGGTGATTTCCAACCAAGATTTCTTAGTCGTTGAGCCAAAGGAAGTGACGAAAAGGGTTTGTCTTGAATCCGAGGAAACTAGAAAAGATTGCGTCTTTAACAAGAAATCTATGGACTTTTGTGGAGAAGAAGATGAATTCGAACCAGCAAGGTTATCGAATGAGGAGCTAAACGAGAGGGTAGAGGCATTCATCACGACGTTCAGACAACATTTGGTCCTTGATGCACGAAGAGGCAGGATGAGGTCAAAAGAATCTGACGTTAGTTTTTTAGGTCGGGAGATTACTTGTTCAGTTTAAAAGTTTTTCCTTCAATCTTAAGATTTATTCGGTTTTGTTTCGTTATATACCTTCGTTCCTTTTCTGGGTTTGAGCTAAATAGCTCATAAGATCGCATCTTTTTGTCACGTTATATTACAAGAACACATGAAAGTAATCCAAACCTAGACCAAAAAAGTGAAGTCGGATAATTGCATATCACTCATGCCACCAGTGAAGTTAAACTTAACAAATCTTAATTCATTAAGCATGTGAAGTAACATATGTAAAAACGACGCTTTTTCGAAATTGAAGGTACATGCTGATAAGAAGATTTTTAGGTGTGAATAAGGTTATCAATTCTTATCACATTAACATGACATTGTAGTATACATAGGTGCCAATCCAAATTGGTGTGATGCTAAGCACTCTAGATGTAATTGGAACTACTAATTCAAGCCAAATAGAAAGATGGATTTTTATCTAAAAAGTCATAAACAAACTAAACATGCAAGAAGCAAAATAGGAAATGAAAGCAAACATGCATAAGCAAAAATTAAAGATAAACAGCAAGTGAAACAAAAACAGAAGAGTAAAATGGGTAAAATACAATCAAATGGGAAGCAGTTCCTAAGAATGAGGATAATTGACCATAGATTCTTCCTGAACTCCATAGACACCTAAAATACCTCAAACAATGAGCTAATCCTTAGACAGCAGATTCATATGCAACCAAGTACAATATGTTGGTAAATGATTCCAACCTAATCAATCACCAGACCTAACTCTCGTTAACGATACACTATCTAGCAGGCATGAGGAACCAATCTACTAAAGCCAATAAGCACCCTGGACATCTAATCTCTTAGGCTAGGTATGCAAATCTCTGAAATCATCATGTTCAAGCATTTCATTGAACACCTTCTGGGTGCTGAAATGCCTAACATCAGATTTCAGTTGATCAGAATGAAATAAGCATAAAGAGCAGTGAAACATAAGGGGTCTAGATGCAATCAAACTTAGGTACCTAGGAAGAACAGGAAATCAACACTAGTCTACCCATCCTCAGGAATCTAAGGGAACTACTCACTACGCATGTTGGGTACAAAATCAGAGAAACATGAAAGCATAACTACTAAGCAAGACATCATGATCAAAAGTCAATCTATGAAGAACAGCAAGAACACTAAGTCAGAAAACATGAAGATGATGATGATCAAAACGAAAATTCAAAGATGCAAAAGATGAAGATGAAAAACAGCAAGAACACCAACCCAGAAAAACAGAGTACCAATGGAAAAGTAGCAAAACCATAAATAGTGATCAAGGTAAAAACGAGATTAAAAGCATAAATCAGGAGATCAACATGCACCAGATAGTTCACAACCTAAATCTAAGCATGGAAATGAAGAAATCAGAAGATAAATATAAACTTAATCAAAAATCTTAGTTTGAATATCAAGAACAATAAAGCACAACAGAGAGAAAAATAAACATAGACAAAACCCAAAAATGGCTAAAAATAAAGCTTGTTTCGAAATGAAGGCGTTTTAGGGCTTTTATAGTGTTTCAGAAAAAGCCCTAAAAACGCTAAAAGACAAAAGCCTAAAAATCATAATGGTTCTTCTTAACCCGAAATTGGGTCGTCCTGGTTTGGGTCGTCGGTTCGGAACAAAGCTTTGGGATCGAGACGTGGTGAAACAGGAGTGAAGCAGCTTGGGTGGAACCGTGGGACTTGGCTAACAATCGAGCCAAGTGATCGAGGCGTGTCACGAGCTAGCTTCATGGTTGATCGAGCCACGCCATCGAGGCGGCCAAGTGGTCGAGGCGCAGCTTGGAGACGTAGAAGATTGGCCGGGATCGAGCCGGCTAACTTGGTGGTCGAGGCTAAGAGAAGCGCGATCCCGTGATCGAGCCGGGTGGAGATGGTGATCGAGCCGGCTGGAGATGGTAATCGAGCCAGCAACTTCGTGATCGAGGCGCAACTTCAGGTGATGCGGGAGATGCGGCTAAGGCTAGGTCAAGGTGCTGGGTTGGATGATCGAGCCAAACGATCAAGCCCGACTTGTGATCGAGGCGCGATGAAGGACATGATCGAGCCGAGTTTGGTCCGGTTTTGATTTGGTTGGTTCCATCTCGTGCATCCCCTTTTCCTTCTCTAATTTCGCAATAATGTTCCGAAAACTCCTGAAATTTCTGAAAAATCTTCGAAATGCATATGTATGCAAATGCTAATACAAAACTTCCAAAAAAATGCAAACTTACTAATAAAGTCTATGGATGAAACATATTTACAACTAAAAAACCCTAAAATGATGTTTAATGATTTCCTAAAACCACTAAAATGCAGAGATATCACATGCCAATTGCCAAAGTTTTCACCGACTCTAATATTTCTAGTTCCCTGAAATCAACATGAGGAGTGAACCCCCTAACTTTGATAACTAGGTATGATTGTGTATGTGGCTAGGATTGTCAATAATGAACCAAGGTTTATAATAATAATGTTATAAGGAATTAGAGTAAATAATAGGACCAGCCTTTTATAGTATTCTGTATAAAGCAAAAAAAAAAAAAAACATTTGCCTACTTATAAAATTAAAAATAAATATAAAAACCAAAACCACGTAGACAAAAAAAACCCATAATATAAAACTCGATCCAGCAACTCAAGCTAACCCAATCACTGTATTGGTGATAATACTAAGGGCATTAGGCCATTTTTATTGGTGGTCCTTAACAAAGTCCTTGGGCCTTTTTAACCCAAATTTAAATTAAAAAATCCAATAATTATAAGGACAGACGTTAATTAAGGTCGACCTTTAGGGCGTCCTTAACGAAATTCTCCTTCTTCTCGTCAATCATCATCTTCTGATGATCATCTTCCCAAATCCAGATTCTTCAATCTTCACCTTTTCTCCTTCTTCTGGTGAGTCTGCTCCATCTTCACCTATCTTCATCTCCTTATTTTGTTCAGACAAGTATTTGAAGAGAAGGGAAGTGAGAAAGGAATTCAGAGTTCAAGTGAAGCCAGCCAATGGTGACGACGGCTCTGACGGGAGAGAAAGATTGGGAGTGAGTCGGATGAGGCCGTCATTGATTTAAAGCTGATCCAGATTCTTCAATCATCACCTTCCCAGGTCCGTACTCTCTTTCTCTCAAACTCTTACTTATCGCACTTCTTTCTGTTTTGTTGGATCAGATTTTGTTCTTATGGTACGTTTATGAAGATGAATTAAGCTTTGACTGAATCATGACAATTTTGGCATTGCTTTTGCGTTTCAATCCACTCTATAATTTTGAAAAACAATCTAATTGGAGCAGGACTTGTATGCTAGTGGTTTAATACTAGTGCCGAACTCAGTATAGAACGTAGTTGTCTAATTTTACAGTTATTGATATTCTTAGCTGATGTTTTTAGGGAATGCTGAAGCTGATGTTGTGGTTATTAGAAGCGACATAGGTGGATTATGTTGTGGTGCATTGTTAGCTAGATGCAATCAAGATGTACTTGTCCTTGAGAGTCATGACTCTTTTTTTCTTTCTCTCGTGAATGCTTACTTCGTGAGAGTCCTTGAGAGTCATGACTCTTTTTACTTCGTGATCTATGCCAATCATTTGCTTCATTCCATTTTCTAGGAGGATTTTTCAAGTTAGAACTCTTTTTGCCTGAAGAATACCCTATGGCTGCTCCAAAGGTAA
>OVBE01011356.1:0-14224 GCA_900406425.1 Iberis pinnata
CTTCTTCATGGATCCTTCTTCTCCTTTTATAGAGTTTTTCCCGTCATCATTAGGCTAAGCGAAGCAGGTGAGTTAGACATCCTATTCCTCCGGCGAGTCGGTCAGTAGGTTACTGTTCGCAGGGTTTAGGGAGACTAGACGCACTGTTCCTCCAGCGAGTCGGTCGGTAGGTCACTGTTCCCCCAGTTAAGGAGGACTGGACGCACTGTTCCACCGACGCGCCTGCTCACCTTGTCACCTTCTGGATGGGCTTCTGGGATGGTCTCTGCCCATTGGGCCTGGGCGCAGCCCATATCCTACAAAGTTGGAGAAGGCGGATCCTTCTCGGAGGTGTATAGCATCGCCTAAAGGATTCTACTCTCTGTTTGAAATGACATCGAGAGACTAAAGAAGTTCAAATCAAATATTCGTATGGATTCTTCTGATATGGTTGCAGGTCGATCCTCGAATGTATTTTATCAAATGCACCGGTGATGTTGAGTTAATCAAAGGGTCAGTAGTACACTTTTGAAATCTCTCATATGAATTTTTAGTTTCACAACCTCTTCATTGATGTGATTAGATCTTCTTCTTCCCTATTAGATATAGCGATGATTCCCAACAAGAAATTTAGCCATATACTTAATACTCTAAATGTATGAAAATATTAACTGCATTTATTTTATACTATTTAGAATCCTCTTCTTGATTCCTGGATGATTACTGGTATTTCTGCAGGACATAAGATTTGGAGTTTATGCGCATCGAACTCTGTTTGAGGTTCTCGACATCTTCTTTATTTGGGTCCAAATAATAGAGAAAGTGGAGGATGATCTTATATTAGGATTTGTTAATGCAAATAAGTTGCTGCTATGTGATGGATCAGAGGTTGTCACTCAGATTTGGCAAAGTTGTGTTCAATGGGTAAATGAGTTAAACTTTCCTTAATTTTCACACACACAAACATTGTTATATATTAAATGGTGTATATCTTGGTGAAATTTAGTTAACACAAAAAATGATGCAGGGTTAGTTCATTAGAAACTATAAGAGATTGTCCTCTAATTATATGAATATTGGAAAAAAATATGGTCATGAAGCAATAGCACATCAGTTATGAGACGGTGACTTTTTCTCTTTACTTTTTATAAGATTTATTTTAACATCTCTCCTAGTTTCATATGAAAATTTGTAAGGGTTTAGTATATGGTTTGTTAGGTAGCAGACAACACTCGTCCTGATGTAACCATCTCATGTAAGTGTATGGTAGACAAACAACATAAACGACTCAAGGTTTACAAGGCAAGTCTTTTCCGCTCTTCTTTTCTAACATTTTTCAGACATGACACTGAAAGCTGTCTCATTTTCCTTAATTAGGTTGAGCTTAATTTTTTAAGGCACTTAGATCTCAATGTATCGTGCATTTATCAAGATCTTGACATGAGGCAGATGGTTGATTCAAAAAGAACATTAACCAATCTCTTAGTGAGTTGACTTTGTTTAAATTATAGCATTGGAGAAAATACATTAAAATTTAAAACATAGTACTTTTATTGTATCCAAGAACATGAGATTAAGAATCTTAAAGAACCAACAAATTTGACTGTAATAGATGAAAATGTAAAAGGTGGGTTAGAGTGGCCGCTTGGGAAATATTCGTGTGCAAATCGATAGTGTTTGTGGCGTTTGGCATACTACAACAACTACATACCGAAACCAGACACTTAGGCTTCAAGTCCGAGAGGCTTATCGGTATGATTTCAGGACTAGAATTGGAAGAACATCAAAGGAAGTATATCTCAAACTGAAGGCATTGAGTAAATTACTAAAGGTAAAATTTTGTTTTTTAAAGAAAAAATCATGCTTCTTTAATTGTTTAGCGATGGTCAAAAAATGATGTTATATTAGCAGCCAGGGTAAAGCAAAACATTTTAAATAAATTTCCCAAAATACAAAAACATGCCATTAAGATCAGTAACCCCTTTGATCATATGATTAACTATGATTAATAAATTCAAATCCTCAACTCAAAAGCAAAGAATTTTACACTTGAAAGTCAATTTTCAGGTGGAAAGTCATGCTTCCACAACGAAATAATTGAAAACGTGGTTGTGTAAAAGAAACCAAAAGTTATTGGGAAGAGAAACATATGTAAACTAAAAAAGTTTACTCTTCTATTAGGGACCATTTTAAAAATTTACTCTTCTATTGGGGACTAAAAAGTTTAAAAGGATTGCTTCTGTTAGGGACCATCTTTTACTCTTTGTATAGCATTGTATGCTACTATGGAATTTGGAATAGGTGGAATTATGCTAATGACATTATCTTGATGCGCTGAAACACTTCACTAACCTAAAAGAACAAGTTATGCAGAGAAGGATTGGTTATATCTTTCTCCTTTTGTTTATGATCTCGGTTCTAACTGGCTGTTTGAAATGGTTGCAGGAAAAATCAAGACTATTGCTTTGACATATTTTGATACAAAGAGACTTGAAAAAATTCTAGAGAATGGAATCTATGATGTTTCAAAAATTTATGCTTTGTGTCTAATGATTTTTTTTTCTTTTCTATTCTAGCAAATAATTTTATTACTTTGGTTAATGTAAATCTCTGTTCAAATGATTCTAGGTGCAATACTTCATTGTAGACCAACGTCCTCAACAGAGAATTGCCCACCTTAGCACTAATGTATATTTTCTTGAATCTTGGTTGATACAACAAAATTGAATCTACATGTTCAAGTTTAGTTACGGTTAATCATTTCTAAATCATATGTTTTTCTAAACTTTTTAATTTTATATAATCGGGTTACAAAAAGTTACATCCACGTGTCTATGCGGTTATCTTCTAGTAAATTTTTTTTTAAAAAGTTAAAAATAAAACGGAGGAGTACATATTTTCCCAACTTCTATCATAATGTACCTATTAAAACCTCTTAGAAAGATCTATATATGTCTCGAGAGTGTCCACGTTATAGGCACTATGTATGTATTCACCTTACAAAAATACAAACCTAACTCATACTACCGAAAGTTAATAGCCGTGAGGTATTATTAACTCTTGATAAATTTTCCTCCCATGACCCATCTGACTCCACACTGTCCACTTTTCAAGCAATATAATACTCTTTCACAGCATGTGTCAGTTTTCAAAAAAAAAAAAAAAACTTTATATTTGTAATGTAAAACATTGAACAAAAATCAAATTTTGATTTCATTATTTGAATATAGTAACTAGAGAGATTTATCAATACACTTATGCTCCAATAGGAGAATTACGACAACTGAACAAAGAAACTACCAAGAATCTGGCAGACAAGAAAACGAACAATAAACAACTCCTTTATACCCTGTGAAGTAAACTAGCTGTGCGCAACGTTGATGACATTTATAACATACAGGACGAGTGCTACTACCATTGTGTACAACCAAATACTTACCACAAGAACTAAAAGTATGACCAGGCTTCATATAAGCAGAATCTCCAAATAAACATTCAAGGTGAATTGTGGTGCAAAGTTCCTTGTTTGTGTAGAACCATCTTGTTGGATTTAAACTTGACTCACATAGCTCACACCAGTACTTGTCATCAACTACTCCACTTTCTCCGTAACAAAGAGAGAGAGGATGCTCATCGTACTTGTAGTATACCTCATTTGGAATTGTGGAACATCGAAAGCATAGAACAAATTCACATATAGTGCAATTTAGACCATTTCCATCCATTCTACACTTGCAACCATGGCAGTTGATATAACCATCGTTGATGTTTGTTGTGGAGACGAATAAAGGATGTTGCGCATGACTTTGATGGGTGAAACACTCGGGAATTATAATGCAGTTAACGTCTACCTGAAACTTGTAGAGGATTCTTCCACATTCTTCTGGGCATACGTACCTCCATCCATTTGACCTTCGCCAACAAATGCTGCATTCCAATTGAAAATGGTTTTGAGGACACGGTTGCAAGAAAAGTGAATGGATATGCAACAAATGATCCATTTTTCTAGGAAGATTGGCACATAACTCGTGGAGAAAGTAATCACATTCGATACAGTTGTAAAAATCTTGAGAGAGGATAGAACGCATACACGCTTGACATTGCTTCCCTAAGTCTCTTGCATTGTTGTATTTCTCAAGCTTTAAATAATGATGATCATGACAAAAATGTTCAATCAGACCATCACCTACTTTCTTGTATGGTGGCTCAATAGCTTCTTCTGATTCTTCGGGCTCCCATTCGAGTTCTTTCCCGCCCCATACATTTCCATGGGTTGCACATTTTGAATGAGCTATATAAGAGCAATCTCCATGATTACATGAATATTGACCATATTTGATGTCAACATTTTTGTAGCAAACCCGACATGATGAAAGTTTGGTAGGAAGGTAAGGTGTGTGAGAGAGTCGATGAGGATGACGTGTGATTTTTATGACACGAGGCAAATCGATACAATCTTGATGAACTATATAGTTGCATTGGTTACATGCATATCCTGGCTTAGTTGGATCCACCACCTTGGTCAACCCACAAGCATTACAAGGAAATGAAAGTGGTCGAGGAAACAAAGAGAGTGAATGGTGATGGCTTTTTGGGTTTTGAATGGTAAGAGGTGGACTAAGTTTGGCACAACGGAGATCCAAGGAAAAATTGCATATCATACAACGATAGAACAATGTACCGAGATTATTACCACACCAAGTACATTTATCGAATATGACCCTGCAATTGGGAATTTCCTCCAAATTTTTGTGGAATGATAGTATAGGCACGTCATTGTAATGAAAGTTATAGTATTCATCGGAGTTTGTGTCAACGATCGTATCATTTTCTAAGTAGGTGAAAGTGAGAGGGTGTTGAGGGTGATAAGGGTGAATCATCTTACTTGGATTGTCATAACATCTGCTGTGAAACTCCACTTGGCAGAAGGTGCAGTAGTAATGGAACTTCTCAATGAGCCAATAACTTTTTTTTCCGCACGAGAAGCAGTTGTGTTTAGTATGTTCACCGGCTCGACGGGAGAGATAGTGAGGGAGAGCTGGATTAGAAACAACACATCTCTTCTCTTCTTCATCAATGCTTTGACTAATTTCTTCATCACTCCTTTCACCAACTTCTTCGTCATTGTTTTGGTTTTCATCATTATGTTGACCAACTTCTTCATCACTGCTCCAGAGTTCATAACTTATCTTTATTTCGTTACTTCTTTGACTAACTTCTTCGTCACTGCTTTGGCTTTCACTCATTTCTTATCACTCCTTTGTATTTTGAATTTTGTAAAGGATGTGTATCTAATCCTTTGAAGCATCTATATATATTGGTCGACTGCTAAATTCTCCACGTCACAAGTATATATATATATATATATATATCCAAACTACACACTGTATATTTACTCGTGTCCACACTGTCCATCGAAATCTAACAAATGTATAGTCCACTAAATTCAGATCGTGGACCCTAAAAACCAAACTCATCCTCCCAATATTCAATAGTCGTGCAGGTCAGACAAATCTGTCAAAGTCTTTACTTATTATTAACTTTTTTTTGTCAAAGTCCATACTTATCGTGTTATATTTTTTCTTCAGACTTTTCAAACACTTCTTTCTTTCAACAATTGTAATTTCAAATTACATTTTAAAATAGGGTTAATTTGCGAGTAAACCAATAATAGGACCAATAT
The DNA here is from genome assembly GCA_900406425.1 of Iberis pinnata. Classification (NCBI taxonomy): domain Eukaryota; kingdom Viridiplantae; phylum Streptophyta; class Magnoliopsida; order Brassicales; family Brassicaceae; genus Iberis; species Iberis pinnata. Next base: position 5,663 of record OVBE01011356.1, read on the forward strand.
TAAAAAAGCAATCAATAGAGCCTATAATTAGTTTTCAGAATTAATATAGCTTGTGTATTTCATTTTTACCCTTAATCTTAGTCATTGTCTACTATGTGCGAGATATGTTTTCGGGCAACAAATTTTACATTGTTGAGGTCCTGTCCATCGATCCTTTCCCCATCCTAACAAAAATTTTTTTGTTATTTGAATTATCCCCTCAAAAGATTCTTCTCTATCGTTAAAGTTCTATATTACTCGTAATACCCTTGTTGTTTCTATGGAAAAAAAAAGTTTCGATGGACGGTATACCAAATTCAGCAGCCGTGGATCAATTCAAAAGATTTACAGTGATAAAAACCTTATTATATTGTTCGTATCCTCCACACTGTCTGAACACTGATATACATTTCTCTCACCATAAATTGGTTCATCGCAATATTTTTCGCTTATTAATATATGTTTTCGTAAAAGTATGAATCAAATCTTTATTTTAGATGTCCTATATTATGTCAAGGGTTTTATTGTTATTTGTTTAATGTACTTTATATCATTTATGATTGGGAAAAAAACTAGAAAAATACTCAAACTTTATAACATTTGTTATTTTAATACATAAACTTTTTTAATTACCATTTTAATGCATCAATTTTTTTGGTTGCCATATTAATGCATAAAATTTTCAAAATCGCAATTTTACGTAACGGAAGCCAAAAGACATTAAGCATATTTACCAATTTTTTTTTAGTTTCCCGAATTATACACAAAATATTATGATTTTATAGTTTAATATATGAACTAGCAAATTTTTATAATTTGTTATTTTTTAAAAAAATACATTTTTCATGTTAATAAATTTATTAGAGCACATTTTAAAACATGTGAAATAAACCCAAAACTATGAAAAGTAAAACCAAAACTATCTAAAGTAAACCCATAAAAAAATAAAAAAATAAACCTAAATAAATTACATAATAGAACTGTAATAGTAAAACCCAAAAACGAGACACTAAAATAAGAACCTAAAACCAAGAAAGTAAGTATACGAACAATTTATATTAACTCAACAGAAACTAACAGTTCAATATACTAACTACTCATTACAGTAATAGACCTATCAATATAATGAACGGTTTAATTGTTTTTGCAGCTTGGAAGTCAGGACCTAGTCACACTTGGTTTTGGAACCTGGTATAAATCAGATAGGAGAAAATGCTCCTTCACCCCTGCGCCAAATAAGGAGAGGAAACAAATACGGATATATCAAAGAAATGCCATATTCAGATCTTGTAAATCTTGTTTCTACACCTATACAATTTTGATGTTTTTTTAACCATATGACAATGTCGTATTACTATCCACAATGGATGATAGTTGGAGAAGATACTGGAGTAAATCCGCAGTTCATTAGAGATGATCATAATATTTAGGAGTTTGTGCATATGCGTAGATAAATCAAGGAAATAAACCTCTTAGTTACTATAAAGCCAGAAGAATCTGAATCTTCATGTCGTAATGATTATTCTCTGTGGGATTCAATCCCAAACTATGAAAAGTCCGTTAACGAGGATGATACAAGTAGCGGCGATAAGGGGTAGGAAGCATGTAGCAGTCAATATCATGATTTTACCATAGTTTTTTCTGGGGGAGAAGGGGAAGATGATACTTCTGAACCTTTCACTCTTAATTAGTGTGTGCCTACCACAAACAGATCAGACAGCGTTGTTGTTCCAGCTAGAGGCGATTTATGTGTACTAACTACTGGATAAGGTCTTGTAACTACCACTAGTGATATGATATGAGAATTCTACATATGTAACAACAAATGGTGGGTACGAGCACTGATGTTACACATAGATGTATTATAATCGAGAGAGGCGAGAATTCGGTTGCAAGGCGCATGTTTCAAATGTCATCATAATCGAGCAATGATGAATTTGATGGTGAAGGAATGCAACGTTTTCAACTTATTTTTTCCCCTTGATTCAAGGATGATGAATCACAGCGCAATGTGTTTTTTTAATGATGTCACTGACCTGAAACTGTTTAGTCGCAATACTCCTCCGGTTTTCAATGATATATATATCGAAGGTATGTATAAGTGGGTGTAAGTACTCGGTTTATACTGACTACCAAAACACATATGTTATACGGAATACCAAAAACCATATGTTATATTGAGTACGAAAACCCATAAATGACCAACTTCTGATTTTGTTTCTTCAATGTTGTGCATGAGTTGATGCGGCTCTGTTTGACATAACCTACGAGGGTGATAACCACTTTATTGGCAGGATGTTCAAGAACAAGGTGGACTGCAAAATCAAAATTGCAATAAATTCTATAAATAGATAATTTAACTTCAGAACTATAAGATCGTCAGCTAATTTCATGGTCTTCAAGTGCACTTCAAACACTTGCCCATGGCAAATCTACGCTACCAAGCTTGATAGCTCTGAACAATTTCCAGATACGACAAGCTTAATGTTAGGGTTTATCATAAAGAGATTGAATTTGTTAGGTTCTCGGTCTAGATTTGATCTTAATGCATGAATTAGGGTTTATCTCCGGCAACGGCGCCAAAATTCTGATAGACTTAGAATTTAATCGTAAACTATACTACAGAGAACAAATCACTATAGCACAGTAAAGGGCCAAATCCACAAAGACCACTCAGCACGACTTTCAATTTACTCTCAAATCAATCTAAGACAGTAAATAGAAGTATTTGTAACTTAAATAAAGCAATAAATAAAACTAACAATTGTAAGCAAAAAAATAAAAACGCCAGACAATAGAGAAATCCACAGGTATTCAGGTTTGAAAGATCATGTTAACATGCATGATTTTAATTTGAAAATAGTTCTCAACATGAAAGACAACAATAGAATATCTCTTCTCAAAGTATTAAACCCTATGTTCGAATTACTAACGACAAACTCCCGCCGTATTTAGATAATTCAATCAAGCATAAGTTCAGATTCAGTTGTTCATAAACATTCAGGTTAATACTATCGCAAGCAAGAATACTTACTCATCTAAACTATATCAGATCTCTAACCAAATATCTTTGCGTTTATCAATCTAATATCAATGAACTAGGTGATCAATCTGATTCAAGCATTAAAAATGAGTATAGACTAAAAACCTAACAATTTCAATCTTTTTTCTTAAATCCTAACATTCAAACCTGGATTCCCTGGAAAATTCTAAAACCTAACTATGGAACTACTCAGACATTGACAAGTAAACACAAATCAATATAAAAAGAACTCATATCCAAAAGCATAAAATAGATATTGATAGATAACGAGGGTTAAGAGGAACTTCTCCCAAATATTATGTACTTCGTCTCCCTCTCTCAATGAACTATAATATCATAAAGCTTAGGTTGAAATAAAATTAAGCAACAAGGATTTTATAGTTCAAAAAAATAAAATAAAAATAGGAAATCTTGATAAGTCTTAAGAACACATGTGCAAAATATGGAAAATCTCCAAATTTCTCGCATAGGCTGGATTGATCGGTTTAGACTGGATTGATCGGTCTGGATGCTTCGGGTCGGTCTAGACGGATCGGTCCAGCCTTGGAACGATCGATTTGAGTTTTCTGATTTTTCCAGAGAGTTTGGAACGATCGGTCTGGCTTGGACCGATCGATCTGAACTTCAACCTGTTTCTTTTGCGAGAAATTTGGAGATTTTTCATTTATTGAACATGTGTTCTCAAGACTTATCAAGACTTACCAAGAATCAAAAATATGATAGGCTCTGGTTTTTATCCTAAATCTCTACTAAATAGAACATATTACTATAACATAGTAAAGGGTCGAATCCCACAATATCCAGACAGTACGACTTTTAGTTAAATCTTGATTCTAGCTAAGACAGATAAAATAGGGTTTGTATTACCTGAGTTAAAAGCAATAATTAAAAGTGGATGTAAATCAGTAAACTAAAAGCGTCAAGCAATAGGGAATTCCACATGCATTCAAGTTTGAAGTTCAAGTTAACATCCAGGATTTGATAATGAAAATAGTTCTCAACATGAAAGACAACTAGATTAATCTCTTCTCGAAGTATTAAGCCCTAAGTTTGAATCATCAGATATAAACTCTCGCATGTCTAATAATTCAATCAAGCATTAAATTCAGATTCAATTGTTCATAGCCATTCAAGACAACACTCTCGCTAAGCAAGAACATCTACTCATCTAGACCAGGTCAGATCTCTAAACTAAATCTCTTTGCGATTATCACTATAATTTCAATGAACTAGGTGATCAATCTAATTCATGCATTAAGAACAAATCTAGACTAAGAACCTAACAAATATCAATCAATTATGTTAAACCCTAACTGTCAAATTCTGGTTTCCTTGGGAAATCCCTAAAACCTAACAAGGCGATTACTCATACATAGATAAGCAATCAAAAATCATAGTAGAAGAAAGCATATTTAAAAACCAAATAAGTAAAATAAGAGACAGAGCCTAGAAATCTTCTCCAAATACAAAGGTTCAGATCATGTCTCTATGTAAAAGCTCTGAGAAATAAAATAAGCGATGATGGAAATAACACCAAGCCTAGGGATTTTATGTTAAAAAAATAAGGAAAATAAAGTAAAACCAATAAGAAAAAATCTTGATAAGTCTTGAGAGCATAATTGTAATTTTGAAAGATTTTCATTCATTCTCGGCCACAAGGATTGATCGATCGATCTGATTAGGGATCAATCGATCTGACTAGGGATAGATTGATCTCTTTTTACGTAAGTTTCCAGGATCGATCAATCTCTTCCCACGTGTTGCACATGCTTCTTCTGCGAGACTGATTGACCAGGTTTCTGTAAAATCGACATAACGCTTGATTGCACCAATGGATTAACTTACAAATATATCCATATTAAATCTAACTCACATGGCTATCATGTGACAAAATTTCAGCTTCATCCATCGGTGGGAACATCATAAAATGTTGGAAAACTTCTAACCTTTCTGTCGGATTCTGCACCTAAATAAGCCAATTTTCATCCAAAATGGCCCGAACACCTAGAAACCTGTAAAACATACTAATTTTGTAGAGAAAATCTCGGATAACGTTGAATAGCATGCGTAAATGTTTACTATAAAGCGTTAAAACCTAAAAAATCTTTGAAACCTTAAGCATATATATCCAAACTCAAAAGGCACCACTTTTAAACAACCACTACGAAATGAACTGTTTGCCAAATCAATAAAATCACCAAGTCATCTCAAACAACTCATTAAGTTCAATTAAGTATAGATAAATGAATTCTCACCTATGGGGTGTCAATCAATGTGTTTAAGTACCTCTTATATCAAAGCGCTCACACCAAAAAGAGCATCTATCGACTTCTGGTCCTGATTCTTTTTCCTCATTTCTCAGTTCTCAGTACTTTGTTTTCTTAATGCTCTTTATTCTTTTTTATTTTTTCATATTTCTTCGCATTTATGCGCTTTTTTTAGCGCCCAATTTTATGGGATGAGGAAACAGACTTCACGGTCCGCCGTTCAATTCTTTTTATGTACCATTTTATTTTTTTATATGAAGGGAGGGAGAGAAAGGATCCAGATAATGCTGAAAGAACTTGTCGGTTTTATAGAGAACTGAAGAGCAAGGTACCTAGCTTTCAAAGTATATCAACACCATAAGCAAGAGAAATTAAGTGCAGGTAAAGTCCTATCAAGGTAGAGATAGCATCAAATCATTAACAATCCCAAAGACTCAGAATTTTCCGAAGCAAATCAATCAACAATGGGGTTCCAATTCTAAACACAACAGTTAATCTAAGTCAAAAGTCAAAAGAAAACGACTCTAAACTCACACTAGGCTAGTGATCATTACAAATTCTGGTCATGATTCCTTAGACACGACATAATAAAACCGAAAAATTTTGGAAAAATTCACCAAAATGATAAAACATCCATAATAAACATGTTAGTTACCTTACACCCTCCCCAAGACTTACTTCAAACCGTCCCGATGTAAAAATAGATCCAAGAAAAGAGTAAGACCCGACTTAAGAAAAAAGAAAAAGAACAAGAAAAGAAAAGAAAAACTAACATGGGTGGATTGCATCCCGCCAATAGCTTGTTTAAATTCGTTAGCTTGACTGTGGAGCACAATATGCTAATCATGAGAATCAAATGGCTGAGCCAGTGCACCTTTAGTCCTTCTCCTATTAGTGCAATATAATATGTGCACAAAGAAATACAATGTTGTCCATGGCAAAAAGACATCAATCTCATCAAAGAAGCTAACTATATATGTAGTCAACTTCATCTTTATCAATCATGTAAAACACATCATTCTCACTTCTCTACTCCATCTCAACCTTATGATTTTCTAAATTACTCAAGATTTTATCTACATCAAGCACATCTCCTAGGCAAGACTTTATAAGAAAAAGACTAAACTCATCATGCATTAAAAATCTTAACTTCAGATCTTGAATGTCATAACATATTCCATCATAATTCATAGTAAGTGTTTCCAACCTCATAGTATCTAGTCTTTGAGACTCACATATCAAATCATAACTTTCATCAACAATCATGGGTGTATGCAAACAAGAAGTTATATCTTCAATGCTAGGCATGTGAGATAATTCATAATCATGAAATTCAGAGTTAAACTCAAATATACCTTCTAGTTGGCTTGGTGAAACCCAATATACTCTTCAAGTATTGCAGCTAAGTTCACCTCTTCACGTGTGATATATCTTCCCTCAAGTGCTACTCGGTGTAAGAGGATGTTTAGTATAAAAAATTCAACTATAACTCTCCTTGGCAGTGTTGGATATTCTTTTTCAAAATAATCCAAATCTAGTTTTTGTTCTAGGGTAAGCACGTTCTCATTAAATGGTTCCTTCTTATCTTGAATGTTCTCTTTGAATGTGTCCTCATGCTCATGTAGCCAATCATTGTAATCCATGGCCATTAATATAATGTGTATTTGATGCATTTTATTCATATTTTTCATTCGTTTTAGGTAGATTCACTTGCAGTCATGTATAGGTTGCATTTACATATCATTTCATATTTCAGGTGTTGAGGGTGAATAAATTCAAAAGAGAAATCAATTGGATGCAAAAGAGGCAAAAATGAAACTTAATATGGATCAAAGCAACAAGCCTTAAAGATCAAGCAATTTGGGAATTTTACAATGAAGATTTCATCATGGCATCTTGAAGAATATTGTAGCCATGCATTCAAGATTTCCAATAAACCATAAGTTACCTTAAACGCCCTAAGGAATTTCAAGATATGAACAGACGAAGCTTTGATCCGCTAGATTCAAAGCTCCAAACCGACCACCCCAAAGATGCATCTTTTATACCCGCTTATTTTGCAAATTAGGAGAAGACTCTTTCATCAAAGTTATAGCCCTTTGAGTCGGATTTTCAAAGAACTATTGCATGACACTATAGCTTCAAATATGAGAGAGTTATGGACTCCGAACTAAAGGTGTATCCAGCAGAATCAGAATAAAATCCTCATATCGGTTTGGCGGATCGGTTAGCCAAACCGATCCAAGAAAAATCGCAAATTCCATAGACTTGGATCTGTTGGCCAAGCTGATCCCGGACCAAAATATCCAACATTTTTACTTCCTAAATAAGTATAAACCCATTTTTAATTAGATTAACCCAATTATTTTAGTTTAATCCAATACCAGTTTTAGGTGACTATAAATATGTTTTAGACCTAATTTTGTAGAGGGGGAGATTCATTCAACTTCGAATCTTATCTTTGATTCATCTTTTGTTTAGCAACCTTTTTCTCTAGTATCTCTCAAAAAAAAATTATTGTTTGTTCCCCAAGATCAAAGAGATCTTCTTTGGAGATTTCTCTTTGATTTTGGAGGAACTTGTTTCACTTCTACATTTAATATATGCATATTTTTCCCCCTTTGTGTTCTTGCATTTTAGGACTTAGTTTTTGTTATTAGATCTAGGCTAAGAAGGATATGTATTAAGGTCTTGATGATAATTTATGGTTGTTAATGTTTGGATCTTCATTCATTAGGTGTTCTTAATGCTAGATTGTCTTGATCAAACATTTCTAGATCATAGGAAGTTACTGTCTGGAAGGTGTTCGATGAAATTCTTGAACCATCTTTTGAATTGTAAATGAGGTTTGGTTGTATGGATTAGACCTTAATCCTTTCTTTGAGTTTTACTTTTCAAGGGATTGTTTAGGTTTCATGATTAGAGAACGGATTATTACCACATGAGTGAATTAGTCTTTAATTGGAAATGTTAGATCAAAGATTGACCTTGATTTATTGTTTCATTATTGATTGATTGTTAATCATATCTCTTGATAGTAAGATGCATGATCCAATGCTTTTATCTTATTTTCTTCCTTCTTTTCTGTTCCTTTGATTTTTAATTTTAGAATTAATACTTATGAAACTAATTGGCTCTAGATTTATTTGGTTCTCATATCTTTAGTGTTGCAACTTTGGTCCTCGTGGATTCGATCAAACCATTCTACTCTACAATCGATTAGTAAGGGGATTGATAAAATTTCTTTTGTCAGCCATCACCTATATATATATA
>OVBE01011357.1:0-13599 GCA_900406425.1 Iberis pinnata
GTAACAACCTCGAATTTGGTCAAAAGGGGTTTGACCGGAAACGGGGTGTTACATTGGTCATCCTTCAGCTTCTATTCTTCACAATATTGTTTCTTCTTTTTCACTTCCTGTTACACATTCAAACATTTCCAATACTCTCTGTCATGAATGCTCAGTTATAAAAAGCCACAAATTACCTTTCTTTAAAACTTCTATAGTAACTACTCGCCCTTTAGAATATGTTTTTAGTGATGTCTGGACATCCCCAATTCTGTCCACTCAAAACTACAAGTATTATCTTGTTCTAATCGATCACTTCACCCGCTATACTTGGTTTTATCCTCTACAAGCAAAATCTCAAGTCAAAACCACTTTCATACCATTCAAGTCTTTAGTTGAGAATCGATTTGGAGTTAGACTCGGTACCTTATATTATGATAACGGAGGAGAATTTGTTGCACTTAAACAGTTTCTCTCGGAAGCCGGAATTGCACACTTCACATTGCCGCCTCATACTCCAGAACACAACAGCATCTCGGAACGCAAACACCGACACATTTTCGAAATTGGTCTCACTTTGTTAAGTCACTGTGGAATGCCAAAAACATATTGGCCATAAGCGTTTCAAGCTGTTGTCTATTTGATCAATCGATTACCTACACCCCTGCTTCAAATGCACTTTCCATACCAGAAATTATTTGGTGTGGTACTGAATTATGCTAAACTTCGAGTCTATGGCTGTTTGTGCTTCCCCTGGATCCGTCCCTACACAAAACACAAACTAGATGACCGGTTTCTTCCCTGTGCTTTTCTCGGTTATTCCATGACACAGAGTGATTACATGTGTCTTCACATACCAACTGGACGAATTTATGTATCCAGGCATGTCACCTTCGACGAGACGGTATTCCCGTTTCACAATTCCAATTCACCGTCTCTATACTCACCTCACACTGTCTCTTCTCCGCCTCATATACTTGTTCCTGTTTCTCGGCCACTCATTCGCTCATTGATTCCGGTCTCGCCGCCGACTATGTTCCCGGAGCTAGCTTCTCCACTGCCGGATTTGCCGATCAATTCCACCGACGCATTACAGGTATGCGACAATTCTCCTTCTTCTGTTTCGTTAATTCATTCTTCAGGTGGACCCTCTTCTGCAGGCCCAATATCTACCTCACCTTTAGCCCATCAACCTATACCACCAAAAATCCCCTTAAGCCCAACTCCACTCTTTTCCTCCCAGCCCACAACCTCAAGCCCAACTACTTCCCTTATTCCTGATCAACCCTCGATACCACCATCTACCACCATCGTTATGATACCACCAAACACCAACAAACACCAACAAACATCCGATGAAAACTTGTCGGAAAAATCAGATTACCAAACCAAATCCAAAATACAATCTTCTAGCTCGTGTTCATCCCCCTCTCCCACCAGAACCAACATCGATTACTCAAGCACTTCGTGAAACTGATTGGCGCACAGCCATGTCTGAAGAACTCATTGCGTTTACGAAAAATCAAACACTGGAATTGGTTCCATGACATCCAGAGTATAACGTTGTCAGCTGTAAGTGGATTTATAAATATAAATTTCGGACAGATGGTTCTCTACACAGAAGAAAGGCGAGACTTGTTGCTCGTGGATTCACGCAACAATTCGGTTGGGATTATGCAGAGACTTTCAGTCCTGTGATTAAGGCGACCACTATCCGTCTGGTTCTCAATGTTGCTGTCACAAATTCTTGGCCAATTCGACAATTAGATGTCAACAACGCCTTTCTACAAGGCAATTTAGAAGATGAAGTTATTATGGAATAGCCACCGAGTTTTATTGATCCCGACAAACCGGATTATGTATGTCGTCTTCGCAAAGCCATATACGGACTTAAACAAGCACCGAGGGCCTGGTACAGCTCACTCAAACAGTTTCTTCTCCAACTTGGGTTTCAGAATTCCTCTGCAGACACGTCTCTGTTTGTGTTACAGGTCAATTCTCACTTGGTTTATCTTTTAGTCTATGTCGATGATATTCTAATCACAAGAAACAGTTCAACAGTCATACAACAGATTCTTGACCAGTTGGCTATGCGATTCTCTGTGAAAGACTCTGAACCCTTGAACTATTTCTTCGGAATAGAAGTTTCTCACACTCCTCAAGGTTTACATCTATGTCAGACCAAGTACATCACTGACCTGTTGCAGAAGTATAATATGGCAGATGCTAAACCTGTTGCAACACCTATGGCCTCTGCTCCGAAACTAGTGCTAAGTTCCGGTTCCAGTCTTCACGATCCAACTCAATATAGGCAATTGGTTGGGAGCCTGCAGTATTTGGCTTTCACAAGATTGGATATTGCTTATTCAGTTAACCGCTTGTCACAGTTTATGCACACCTATTGATACTCACTGGCAAGCGGCGAAACGAGTGCTCCGTTATCTTGCTGCTACTCCTACACACGGTATATGTTTCACTACTAGAAACTCATTACATCTCCATGCTTATTCTGATGCTGACTGGGCGGGTGATTCTGATGATTACATCTCAACAAATGGCTACGTTGTCTATTTTGGGAAACATCCTGTCTCATGGACTGCTAAAAAGCAGAAGAGTGTTGCGCGGTCATCTACGGAAGCGGAGTATCGAGCTGTAGCCAACACAGCGGCTGGATTGCGTTGGATCTGCAACCTATTAACAGAACTCAAAGTCACGATTTCTCAGACCCCGGTTGTCTATTGTGATAATGTGGGCGCAACCTTCCTATGTGCTAACCCGATCTTTCACTCCCGCATGAAACACGTTGCTCTCGACTATCATTTCATTCGTGGGCAGATTCAACAAGGAACTCTTCGTGTCTCACATGTTCATACACGGGATCAGCTTGCCGATACTCTCACAAAACCTTTGCCACGAACAAGATTTCAAGAATTACGAGACAAGATTGGCGTTCTTAAGCTCCCTCCATCTTGAGAGGGCGTGTTAAGAAGATATGATTATAAATCATATCAATTATATTTATGTTAGAGTCATACTCATATGGAAACATGTATAGCTATATAAACTCTTGTACATCTTTACAGAATAATACAATATCTACTTTACACTAATTACTCACTAACTAACTTATATTCTCAAGTATAGTTAGTAAATAGCTCTTTAATCATGGCTAATTGTGAAGCCCATTAAAGTCCCAAAAGAAGTAAAAGACATCGGTAATGAGTCTTAAGTGCAAAAGCTCCAACAAATCTGGATCTAGTTCCCATCAGATAGATTCATTCATACCAAACTTTCCTTTTCCTAACTACTAAACAAGAAAAAGTTAGAAGAGCATAAAGCCAATCTTGTAACTAAATTAGTGGTTGCTTTGTAGGTTTGACTTTCTCTAGTGCATCGATGCTACACTATTTAACCGGTCGGTCTAGTCCGGTCTGGTAAATAAAATAATTATAAATGTGCAACACGCTTCTTTTATTTTGTTATATTTTATGGTTACTTAATTCTCGTAGTAATAATTTGCCAGGTTCTGTCTTTGCAATTTGGATTTTAAAGCTTCGTTGACTTAACTTCATAAGACATCTTTATGTTCTAAGCGACGTTAAGAAGCAGACAAAATGAGAAAGCTTTACATTCTTGTCTTATTTCTGTTGAGCATATTTTGCATTCATCACCATTTGGTTGATGCTTCATCAATTGTGAAGTATCTTCCTGGTTTTGAAGGTCCTCTTCCTTTTGAGCTTAAGACTGGGTAAATTTATTATTATATTTTTTAAAAAATTCCATCTCTTTATTCTAATACGTAAAAACAGAGGTAAACTGACAAATTATTTCTTATTTCGCATGTGTGTGTTTTTTGGTTAAAGATATGTGAGTGTTGGTGAATTTGGAGATGTTGAGCTCTTTTACTACTTTGTGAAATCTGAGAGAAAACCAAAAGAAGATCCTCTCATGATTTGGCTCACTGGTGGCCCTGGATGTAGCTCTCTTTGTGGATTGCTCTTTGCAAACGGTAACAAAGCTCACACTTTTTTTGGGGTGGATCTATCATATGTAGTGAGTCCTACTAAATATTTTAGTTATGGTCCTAATTAGGGATGTTAATAGTGGGTTTTTACCCAACGGGTACCCATTACCCTACTTAAAACATTAAGCCCAGAACCTGCCCGTTATCATTAAAAAAATATAGGGTACTACCCGAGCGGGTTTTTTAGGACTCCTAATAAATAGTTTAGTTTGACTGAAGCAAGTGATGGTAATTTAGTAGTTTTTCTTTTAAAGAGGAGTTGCTATGTCAGTTTAGATAAGAGATCAATTTCTTTCAAGTTCGGAATTGTTAAATAGGTTTGTAATGTTTGTTAAAGATGGTATCCTGTCTTAGAGTATCTCCAACCCATTATTCTATTTTTTACTCTATTATAGAGTGACTCTAAAATAGAGTTGGATTTTGCTCCAACCCATCACTCTATGTTTTACTCTATAATAGAATATTCCAAATATATTTCGTTCTAACATTAAAATTAGTTGTCAATTAAATCTTATATTTGTAAATTTTGCAAAATGATCCCAGCTATTTTAATTTTTTACAAAATAATAAAAATTCATAATATTATTTAAATAAAACATGTATATTACATCACAAAATAATAATACATAACAAATTTTTGATTCACTTATTATTATTAGTGAATTTCTCTCACAAATGAGCAACTAAAACTTTTTAAAAGTATATTGTATGTAGTTTTTATTATAAATTTGTAAGTTTAAATTAATTTTCTTATTATAACTATTAAATTATTTATTATTTATTTTATTATGATTAACTAAAAATGAAAATATTAATTTAATTAGTGAAAATATGAAAGATATAAAAACTAAATGACCACTTTGCAATTAAAATAGTTTCACTCTATAATAGAATGAAAATTAGGGTTAATCCATTTATAGAGTGAAAAAATGAAAACTCTATAATAGAATGAAAAATAGAGATGGATTGGAGAATATTCCATTTTAAAATAGAGTTTTACTTTATAATAGAGTTGTGTTGGAGATGCTCTTAAGCCCATCAAAAAATTCGATACTAGGGTATTTGATGGTATAACCTTATGAAAAGATTAAGAACATCACCTTCAACTTATTCTAATTTTAAAATAATAAATAAATAAATAGTTGGATTGTTACAAAAGCTTCGTGATTTAAATAAATATATATTTCATCTTTCTTGATTGGTTCCACTGTTTTAACAGAATAATTGGTAATAAGATTATAAGAAATTTAGATAATGATATCATATGTTAATGGATTGAAAATAAACTCTGTGATCTTAAAGTTATATATGGATTTGTCAGGTCCATTAGCTTTTAAAGGGAATGAGTATAATGGGACAGTGCCTCCTTTAGAATTAACATCTTATTCATGGACAAAAGTGAGACACATTACACCAACTTTTATTATTTTTTCTCTATGTAATAACAACATCTTGAATTTGTATCTACAAAAAAAAAATCCAGGTGGCTAACATTTTACATGTGGAATCACCTGCTGGTTCTGGATATTCTTATGCGAAAACTCAACATGCTTCTAAGACAAGTGATACCATACAAATTCACCAAATCGACCAATTCCTTAGAACTGTTAAGTGTTGTTCTTTGCTTTTGTTGATAGCTTTTGATGATTTTTATTCATTTGGTTATATTTTGATCTTATAACTTTGCAGTGGTTTGTGGATCATCCTGAGTTTATATCAAATCAATTTTATGTTGGTGGAGATTCATATTCTGGCAAAATTGTTCCAGGAGTTGTGCAACATATTTCACTTGGTATTCTTGTTAAATAATATATGCTTTTTTTTCCGCAGATTTGTTATGTTTTATATCAACTATTTTTAAATACATTCTAATCTACTATATGAAAACAGGTAATGAGAAAGGCCTCACACCATCTATCAATCTTCAGGTATTAATAGTGTTGTGAATACCCACAAAAAAAAAAAAAAAAAAAAATTTGAATCAAATATCCTACACTCTAAAGTCTTTTGTTGATAAATGTGTTCAACATTTACAATTTATAAAACTCATTATATAAATCTCAAAACTAAAAACAAAAAACTTTAGTTATTTTTTTTTATAACCATACCCTGAGACTGAATTCTTTATGCCAATTCTATTTGAGTCATTTAATAATATTTTTATGTCATAAAATAACAAGGGTAATTGTAACATATACACATATTATATGCTAAAATTAAGTAAATTACATCTACATCTATCCTATATCTTTATCTCTTGTCAATTTCTTATAAATATACTTTTACCCTTTCTATTTCTTTTCCTCTCTCACTCTCTCTCACTCGCTTTTTTTTTTTCTCACCCCTTTTGTTAATATACTAAGTACTTCAGATATATGGACTATTGAAAATTATATTTTTTTTGTTTATATTTTGGGGTTAGGGTTTATAATTTGGATTTAGGGTTTATATTTTGGGTTTTGGGTTTATATTTTGAGGTTTTGGGTTTATATTTTGAGGTTTTGAATTTATATTTTCGATTTAGGGTTTATATTTTGGGCTTTGGGTTTATATTTTGGGTTTTGAGTTTATATTTTGGGATTGTAGGTTTATATTTTGGGGTTTTGAGTTTATATTTTGGGTTTTGGGTTTATATTTTCGGATTTTTGGTTTCAATTTTGGGGGTTTTGGGTTTTTATTTTGTTTATATTATTTTCAGTAGTCCGGCTATTACTTCCAGTAGTCCGACTATTCGTAAGTTTATATTTTATTAACCATACTATTCACTATTTAAAAAATATATATCCATTTTTAATAATTTTAGTCATGTTAGATTTATAAAAAAAATTATGTTCTTTTTATATAAATTTTGTGATTATATTATTTTTTACATGTTTTTATTTGCCAATAAAATGAAAAATGATAGAATTTAGAAAAGAAAAAAAGAGGAAGTGAGAGAAAAAGACCGGCTGTGCAAGGTTATCTTCGAAATAATATATGCATATTAAATCTAAAAATAATTATACACACTTATTATGTATATTTATTTCATTTTTGTAAAGTTAGATATATTCTACAAATTAACCCAAATAACAAATAGTACATCCTATCCTAAATTTGAGCAGGGATATGTTCTTGGGAATCCTTTGGTAGATTTAAAAGCTGCAAAAGCTAGTAAAGTTTCATTTGCTAATCGGATGGGACTTATTTCAGATGAGCTCTTTGAAGTACTATTATATTCTTCTTCATCACTATATGACTTATTCAGACATTTGATTATAATTTTTTTTGCTTCTTCTTCATCACTTTCTGCAGTCACTTAAAAGAAGCTGTGGCGAAAATTTCTTCACTGAAGACCTAAGAAATGCAGAATGCACAAACTACCTTGAGATTTATGATAAGGTAATAAGAGTACGATACTATTTTGGTATTGGTATATAGTATTATAATAATAATAAATCATAATAATTTTATTTAAACAATTAATTTAATTTTTTATATATTTTTTTATAATTTTTTTAGTTTAATTTCTTAATGTTTTTTCTTAATATTCTGATTTTATTTGAGTTTATGAACGATTTCATATTTATTTTAACTTTATATAATCATTTTCATTTTATTTTATTTATAAAGTTGCTTTATAATTGTTGTTTCTTTTCGTTTGACAGTCTTTGTTCAGTCATTGTTCGCCAAAAAAATCCATAGACTAATTTTAATCATTAGTCGCCACAATTGTTAGACGAACAATATTTAATTAGTGTAAGGAATGTAAAACCGAAATGATTTAAAAACTGAGTTTAAAACGTTTAATATTCGTAAAGAAAATGGAGTCGAGTTGACACTTTTTCTTTAATTTTAAAAATTGTCTGTAGTAAGACGGCTTACAGCAATTTAAGAGTCCCATAATACAACCGTTATTCATCTTTATTAAGCTTTACTCTTAATAAAGCCTATCAACTTAGTATTCTGCGAATACTCTCGAGGCTTTGGAACAGGGTATTTATTGGAACTTTTGACGTTTTTATTTATGTTTATTTTTCTCTTCAATCAAGATCGAAAATCTTGTTTTCTGATATTGATTTCATTGAGAAGTGAATGAATCAAAATGAATGAAGAGGGGTGGTAATTATAGTGGGCGAATGGGTGAGAGTTGCGAACGGACATACTCGTTCGAACGGTCGCACCAGTTCGCTTGAGACGCATTTGTTCGCTATCTCGCACCAGTTCGCGGATTCAACAAATATGTTGTTACATGAGTTGGGCCAAGAAGGTTTAATGGGCCAAAATTTTTAATAAAAAATTTCTCCTAAAAGAACTTAGTTAATGGACCGAAAGTCCAATTGACCTGCAATCCAAGCCGAGCGAGCGGCGCGCGGGTGGTTTTTCTGTCACTTGTACCATGCATATTGTCTTTTACTACTCACTTGTAAATATTACATGAGTAGGATATATATATACCACTTGAAAATATTTTTCCCAAGCAATGTGAGACTTTGGTCATTTGTTGATTTTTGTGCGTTCAACTTACACACTTTGACCTCACATTTGTTATTCAATTTAACTCCAATTTGGACATTTAAGCATTCAAAACTTGTATCCAAACTACAAGCTTTCCAATGCAATAATGATTCGGTAATTCCGGGTAATGACCTTGCCAAAAAACTCGCCAGAAAAGTGATAAAAATCACTGTCATAAAATTGAGTTCCACCAATTAGTTGTCATTTGTCATTGTTGTTAGCCACTGTCAAACGAATAAGGTCTGTATCACATCAATACATTTTCCGCAGACTAACTTATCTCTTTGTTTTTGAGTTTGTAGTGTATCTCAGAGATATACACAGAGCAGATTTTGTTACCAAACTGCAAAGTAGATCATGTAGATATCTTTGAAAACATCAGACCCGGTACAAGAGTAATGAGAGATTTGTCAGGAAATGATTTATCATCATTGCCACCTCCTAGCTGTTTTGTAAGAATCCTCTTTTACATCTTCATTATCTTCTTCTATATTTATAAGTCCAAACAATATGTTTTCTTACATTTATTATTTTCATAGACTTATAAGTACTTTCTTCTTGCCTTTTGGGCAAACGATGAGAACGTACGCAGAACATTAGGCGTGAAAAAGGTACTTATGCAATTTTTCTTCTTCTTTTTGTGTTGGTCGTATATAGAGTGTACATGGAATCACAAATTCAATGTTAATATAATGCAGGAATTGGGAAAATGGAATAGATGTAACATACAAAACATACCATATACATATGATATTGAAAGTTCCATTCCTTATCTCGTGAACATTAGTCTTAAAAGTCTCCGGTCTCTTATATACAGGCAAGATTAAAACTCCTTTTGTTCCTAGCTCTAACGTTTTAGATTTTTTTTTATTTTTTTTAATTCCACAAAGTTTGATTTTTAGAAATTTAATGCACCTTTTTATATAAAATTGACTAGAAGGTTCATTAAATTTTTTTTTTTTTTTGTAAAGTTCAAGAAATATTAACTGAAAATATTGATGAAATACCATTGGTTCTTTTTTATTCACAATTAAATACCATTGATTTAAATATATAAGATGAATGTGAAGTTTGAGAAAATGATGTATTTTATATACTATATGTAAGAAAGGTGATAGATCCAATAAAACTTTATTTAATTATGTAGGTTACATATCTTTTAATAGCTTAAAATATTTCACTTTTTTCTCCTAAAATAATTATGTTAAGATTTTAACATCTAGTGTTTATCTTACAGTTCAAAATAGAATAAAAATAAACTAGCTACAACAATTTCATATACATATTAACGTTTTCATGATTAATTTATAATTATAATCCAACCAACAAACTCATATAATTTGGAAGTTTTGAAACAGTGGTGATCATGATATGATGGCACCTTTTTCTTCAACTGAAAAATGGATCAAATCTCTTAATTATCATATTGTTGATGACTGGAGACCTTGGATGATGACTAGCAATCGAGTCGCTGGGTAAGAACAACATAAACTAAATTGTTTTAAACTTTATTTTTTCCTCCTATATTATGTTTGATGACATCTTGTTTTTATTCATATTTATAGATACACAAGGACTTATGCAAATAAGATGACATTTGCAACCATCAAGGTAATAATATTCCAAACATATTCTTTCATTCTCTACAAAATTTTGTGCATGTACGTAGAACAAAATGTAAAATATATATATAGAGAATCTTTTGTGTGTGGTTTTGCAGGGAGGAGGACACACGGCTGCTTATAATCCAGATCAATGCTCACTTATGTTTAAAAGATGGATTGATGGAGATTCTCTCTGAAAATTCTCACTTACTTTTCTCTTCGTCGGAGGCCGGTCTTGGAAACAAGCTGATCAAATGCTTGTGTCCTTCCAAATAATAATTAATAGAAAATTTTTAAATAGTATTAAAATAAACCAATTATATTTCCATGTATAAAACTACGAATAAAAAGTTGAATCGAGTTACAACGCCTTAGAAAACATAAATTAATGTACATCCGAGCCAAAGAAAAAAAATTGTTTGATTAAAACCGAGAAAATTTACACAAACTTATTTGTTTCATTAAATGTTGCATGAGATATTCACATACAAAAAAATAACAAATTTATCTTGCACAATACAATTCGATCTAAAACATGCATGTAAACAAACCAAATAAAAGACCTACGATTTAGATATATAAAAATCACACAAACATATATGAAAAGATAGACTATCATCAAGATATAATATATAAGAAATTTTTTTTGCTAGCTACATGAAATATGACCTAATATGCGAGAACACATCCAAAGTATCAAAATATTCAAAAACCACCACAAAGTAATATTTATACATGACTACACATGCCAAGTAACTAATTTTATTTTCGTAGCTACAATTACGTCTAGTCGTAACCAAAACTTTCAATTTGGGGTTAAACTGTAATTATAGAAAATTAAACCCATTTTTCTCTAAATCCGATCCAAGTTACAGATTAATTGACCCGACCCAGATCAAATGAATTGACCTATCCCCGAATCAAAAGCACCCCAAACCCGAGTCAGATCCGACCCATTATTTTCAAAAACAAGAAGAAAATCATTTTTTCTCACTTTTCCCTCAAAACAATTTCTAGGGTTAGTAGAGAGGTTTGTGTCTCTGGGTGAATATTGTGTGATTAGAAGACTTAGAGGTATCATGTAGTTGGATACAACAATTTGAATTTAAAGTTGTTGTATTTTGGAGATAAAATTTTTTTTGGGACGTGTCTATTGTAGGATAATTCATCATCAAATCGGCTATTTAACAATCTATGTAATTGTTGTCTTTTGAATGTAGAGCTTAAAGTTTAATTGTAGGATATTTCATCAACTTTTTTTTACGATAAACAAGTTGATGTAACTCTTGAGTAAATTTTATGTTTATTTCCATAAGCTTTTATGTATATTTTCACTAAAAATCTTCTCAATTTTCCACAATATTACAAGATATCACTGAACGACCTTACATTGCAAGAAACTAAGATCAATTATGCCTTACATTACAACTCCTAACTTTAGAAATTATGCCTTACATTAGAACTTTAAATTTAACAATTTCTTGATTATGATTTTTTCTTCTAAATCCATCTTCTCTTCTTTATCTGTATCATTCTTTTCCAAATTATCACAAAGCTATGTGATTGTATGAATCTCATCTAGAGCTTCAATCAAAGCTTTCTTTTGTCATCCGAATGCCTCTTCTTCATCAAACCACCCAAAAAATTTGCATTCACCTCCAAGCTGACAAATTTATATAATTTCAGTTCAATAAAAGATTGACAGTTCCAATCTTATTTAAATCTATCAATTTATACCTTAAATCTTGCACAACCACATAATCTTCGACTTGGATTTTTGTCTGTCCATGCTTGTGAAATTTTCACTAGTAATTTACAACAACATGTAACACAATTTTTCCTCTTGTTGCACGTTGATGAACCCAATTCCATCTCCTTCTCAGTCTATATACCTTTCAATTTCACTTCTGAAATTTTCGATCCTGATGTTTGCTTTCATGTCTTTGACGCTGTTGAATCGATGCTGAAAAGCTGCTGTATGGGTCGTGTTTTTGGTTTCTAAACCCTAAGACTGTGGGTTGGGTTATTTGTTTTCTTAATCACAATTTAACCCCAAATTGACGGGTTTTGTTACGATTAGACAGAATTGTAGTTTATCACATAAAATTAGTTACTTGGCATGTGTAGTCATATATAAACATTACTTTGTGGTGTTTTATGGATATTTTGATACTTTGGATCTGTTCTCGCATATTAAGTTATACTTCTTGTAGCTAGCAAATATTTTTCTTAATATAAACGCAAAACCCATAAGAAAAAACAAAGAAAAATATCGGCAATAAAAGTTTAAGAATAAGAATAAACTCAAAAGGCATTTGATTAGAGGAACAAATGAACGACTAAGACACAATTTATAGAAAAAATGAATACCTAACAAGGTATACACAATTTAAATATATACTAAATATTTAGATCATAGATTTGGTGACTTTAATTTTATATCTCATACAGTAATAGTAGTAATTTATGTGATTTTTAAAACTTATGTTAACCATATAATTTAAAATGACATAACTCATATCTCTGACTACCAGCAATAAATAAAATACAAAATCATCAATTTGACATAATATATTTTTGATAAATATAAATAATTTTAACATTAAAAAGCATCAGTTACAGTTTCCAAATTTTGGGATTATAATTACAACCGTTACGGTGACAAAAAAAATTACAACTTTTACCAATCGGCCCTAAAGTTTGATTGAGATCTAGTTTTTTTTGTCAGATTTTCTATTCTGATCTGAAAAGTTTATATCAAACTTTTGTAATAAAGATCAATTCGCTAGACAAATATTTACTTTCGGACTAATATAAGGTGTTGGTTTGTGAAATTGTATTTTCTGCCGGTTTTTATCTTTAGAATATTATGTATATATTATGACCTTAATCTCACACTAGATTTTATGAAATATTTCATATGGACAACAGAAGAAAAAGTAAGAATAAAAACAAAACAAGACAACAAACTACAAGGAATCAGCCGATTCCTGACGGACAAATCCGTCGGAAATAGCCTTTTTTGGCGGATTCCTGACGGATTTTGACCGTCGGAGGTAACTCGACAGGAAATCCGTCAGGAATTCCTGACGGATTTCCTGACGACAGAAAGTGACGGAAAATCTCGTCACAAATCTCGTCACAGAAAATTTCTCCTTTTCTCTTCTCCTCAATTCCGCATCGCGCTCCGCATCTCTTCTCGCAATTTCCGCCAACTGCTCTTTCACCGCTGCCAACTCTGCTTCTTTTCTCCTCAATTCTGCATCCCTTAGAGGATCCCTTTGATGTCGGGATCCCGCTCCGGGGAAGCAGTAGCTAGCCATGTTGCCGAACCCGTAGACACGACCCTTCGACTTCTTCGTCACCTGAAAAAAAAACAAAAAGTATTGAATTAGTATTGAAAAATAAAAAAAAACTATGTAATTAACTTGAAATTTTACTTACCTCATCGACAACCCTGTACTGGGTCTCCAAGTCAAGATCTTCATCGTCTGG
>OVBE01011358.1:0-14223 GCA_900406425.1 Iberis pinnata
GGTTGAGGATGATGAAGATAACTAATCTCGATTGTTATGCCCCAAAGAGTTATAGAGATTTTATCACTATATTATACAATTAGTGGATTTTATTAATTAAAAATACAAAATTTCAAACCACATAGTTTTAGGTAAGATTATAATTATTCTTCAAACCAAATCATGAACATCCTTAAATTCACCTAGAATCATATAAAAACTTATCAAAACTCAATTCTATTTAATATATATGTTTTAATACACCCCCTATATTTATGTTTTTAACTTTTATATACAGCTTATTAATAAAAAATTTCGATAAAATATATCAATTACTATTTATATCAAATTAAACCAACAAGTTAAAAAAAGTTTAAGAACAAAAATAGTCATATTAAGTAAAATCAAATTTGATTTGCATCAAAATTGACAAAATTACTTAATTTGAAAAAATAAGTTCTAAAATGTAAATTATAAATTTGTTTTATCAATTTTTATCATTCATTACTAAATTACTATGAGGAATGGTGTTACTAATATAGAGTTGGTAGACTTGAAAAAGACAAGTAAAATTTTTCTTTGTCCAAGTCACTCTTGACTCTATTGTTTTTTGAAAAGTCAAGAATAAAGTACATTTGATTTACTTTCAAATTCATAAAATGATGTATTTATTTATTTGCGGTTGATATTGAAAATATAAGATAACACAATTACGATAATATTTGTGTAATTATATTCAACCCACTGGATTTTTTGGCACCACAACATATTTCACGCGAAAATATATAACAATTTAGGTGTTGAACACCTTATATCGTTCAAATGATATATTTTACTAAATCAATTGAGTTCTTTGGATCTAAAATTTATGGATATTATCAACAACAAGAAGCAATCAAACAAGAATGAAACAAAAATAAAAGAAAATAAACAAAGCAAAATAGCACATATATAGATGACAAAAAGTTATGCAATGATGAAAAAACTTAAAATTGAATTAAAGGGATGTAGAAATCGTTAATAAAATTTTCAGTAGCACATACTTTTCTCAATAATTAAACCAAATACAAGATCTTTAGTTGATAGGAGATAATCAGTAGTGTTTTGTTAATGTTCCTTCTACAATAGTTGCGGCTGAAATGGAGATGAATTTCTTTTATGTTAATTTTATATATTTGTATAGATAAGATAATTGTAAATCATTATTCAAATGCTTTTTAATATGGATTAATTCTCAAGATGTTAAGATATGTACGATATGATCAACATGGATTATGATTGGAGGAGGATATGTCACATTCTCAGCCTAGGTGATTTTTTTTTAATATGCATTTAAATAAGATCAAATAAAGACGTCTAAACTTGTGAGGGTATCTTGTCCCATTTGAATTATTCTTAGTCTTATAGAAATGGCACTATACCATATAAAATTAGGATTATATGATGATGACTTGACAAAAACCAACATAGGAGCCACAATCCCAGCATATGACCAATGCCTCCTACAAATTTTGTAGATCTAGAAGATGTGGATGATGATGCTCTTCACATTGCGAAACTGAGGAGACACCAAATAAGAGCAAGGCTGAGTGATAAGGATTCGGTGAGCCAACAATTCTTGGGGAAATTTCCGAGAAGGTACAAGAAAAAATATAAAATCTTCACATTAAAAAATTGATCTATAAAGCAACAAAAAATCGTCAACTCCGAGGGTTGAGTACGGGGGTGCATAAGTGGGACCGAAGACTGACGACGACATTGGCCACAACTCCAAACCGAAGCCATTTCTACTCCAAACACGGGGGACCAAACTTTTTCAAGGATGTTTGCAGGTTTTGATTACTGAAATTTGGAGTTATAACAGTCGAAATTTGCAGGCTTTGCTTCCTAAAATTTTGAGCTACTAGAATTGAAATTTGCAAGGTTTGGTGTTTATGATGTTTTTGGAAAAATTGTTCGGTTATTATTGGTATTTTAAAGAACAAAAAGTAGATTTATTTTTGAGTTCGTAAAATGAAATATTCATTTTATTTGTAATTTATGGTGAAAATATAAGATAATACAATTATGATCATACTCATGTAATCATATCTAACTAATTGGATTTTTGGCAAAACAACAAATTTCAACCAACTTTTGATCATAAGGAAAAATATATAGCAATTTATGTGATGAACACCATATATCAAGTCCAAATGATATATTTTACTAAATCAATTGATTTCTTTGGATGTAAAATCTATAGATCTAGTCAACAACAACAATCACTCAAACAAAAATGAAATAAAAAGGAAAACAAGTAAACAAAGAGATACACGACATATATAAATGACAAAAAGTTATGCAATGATGGAAACTTAAAATTGAATAAATAGGATTATCATCAATAAAATTTTCAATAGCACATACATTTTTCAATACTTAAAGAAAATACAAGATCTTTATTTCATAGGAAATAATATTTTACTTTTTCTAGTGTTTATCTCAATGTTCCTTCTACAACAATTGCGGCTGAAATGAAAATGATTCTCTTTTCTGTGAATTTAATATCCTTATATAGAACTAAATTTAATCTTGATTAGACTAAATAAATAAAACGATCTCGTTTAAAATATTATAATTTAATTGTTCATCTAGAAAGTGTTATATGTGACTATTTTTCAGGACGATCGCACTCTGGCATGATCTCATTGAAAGCAGGCGACAATATGGCTAATCACCGATACCATGGCTCATATTTGGGGAATTCAACAAAATCCTTGCATCTTCCGACCACTTAAATGACAACCTAATTACTCTGAATAGTGGTATGACTCAATTCTAGGACTTCACTTTCATATGTGATCTTACGGACCCCCCCCCCCCCNCTTGGGGGAACGATCAAAACGGAAACCCTATAGGAAAGAATCTTAACTGGGCCCTCATCAACTCCACACAGTCTTCTTTCTTCCCCCAGTCTTTTGCCAACTTTGAAGTAAACAGAATATCTGACCATGCTTGTTGTGTTGTCCACCTCTCCACCCTTTCATCATCTGTTGTGTGCGAACCTTTTAAGTTAAACAACTTCCTATCTTCTCATCCTTTATTTCTCTCACTTGTGCGCACAAGTTGGGAGTCCCGTCTGCCAATTTACAATTCTCAGGTGGCTTTAACGATTTTTCATTGCAAGCTCAAAACTTTCAAAGACCAGCTTCGCGGTCTCAACACATCTGCTTTTGGGGACCTAACCAACCAAGCTCAATTTGCTCTTGATATCCTCTTCTCCCAACAATATGAAGCCTTATGTGACCCATCCCCAGCCACATTTCAAGCTAAAGCCAGGCTGCTGCCAATTGGCACATTCTAGCTTGCGCTGAAGCGAAGCTCTACATGCAAAATTCTCGCATCATTTTGCTGAAGCATGGAGATCGTAACACGCGATTCTTTCATCGGGTGGCCCGATCCCGAGCCTCCCGTAACTCTATCAAGAGCCTTGTGTTTCTCTCCGAAAGCACTCTCACGGCTTCAACGAATATCAAGAATGACGTTGACCGCGACTTGAAGGACTTCATGCAACAAACTGTTAACATCGAGGCCCCTTCGCTCGACTTCCTCCGTGATCTTCTGTCGCTCTGTTGTTCACAAGATGTAGCCTCATTGCTGCTTTCCCTGATGATACACTCAGGTTTAAATCCAAATATATTCACTGCAATTGCGCAACAAACGCAGTAGTATAAAAGGGATCTAATCAACAGAGACCAAGAACGTACGACTCTTAGTTTAAAATATAATTAAGCTAATAAAAAATTAAATTAATGGTTGTGATTTGACAATAGAAATAACGATAAATTAAAAACGGTTGTAAACAAATAATGAAAACGCTAGGCAATAGGGAATTCCACATGTATTAAGGTTAACATGCAAGATTTTCTTTGAAAATAGTTCCCAACTCAAAAGACAACAATGGACTGGTCTTCTCCCGAAGTATTAGATCTCTATGTTTAAATAACTAAAGACAAACTTTTGTCGTATTTAAATGATTTAAACATGCATCACAATTTAGATTTGATATGTTCGTAAACCCCTAAGACAATACTCCTGCAAGCAAAGACACTTATTCATCTAGACTAGATCAGACTTCTTAACCAAATCCCTTTGAGTTTATAATTCTAAGATCAATGAACTAGTTAGCTACTCTAATTCATGCAATAGGAACAAATCTAGATTGAGAACCTAACAATTGTAATCCATTCTATTAAACCCTTAACAATTAACCTGGTTTTCCTAGGAAGCCCTAAAACCTAACAAGTAAACTACTCAGGCATGATAACAAAGACATAAATCATAGAAAGAGTAAATATTGCTGAATTCAAAAACCAAATAATATAAATAAAAGAAAGAGTTTAGAAATCTTTTCCAAGAACACAAGGATGGTCGTCTCTCTGTAAAAGCTCTGTAAAACTAATTATTCCCCCTCTAAAAATAGTAACCCAAAAGGATTTTATAATATCAAACTAAAAATAAAATAAAAACCCAATAAAAAAACTAATAATATCACTTGAGGACGAATGCGTCTTTTTGCTTGAATTCACTCTTGTTCGTATAAAAGGATCGCTCGATCCAATGAAGGATTGATCGATCTGTGCTTCAAAGGGGATCTATCGATCCAAGAGGGATCACCCGATCCTACAATGGATCGATCGATTTCTTCATACTTGCACGCCTGGATCAATCATGCTTCAACCTGGATCAATCCTTCCATCTTCCTTTAGTCCATCTGTACTTGAATTCTTCTGAAAATCATCATTTTCGCTCTAGAACATCCCAAACACTTAGAATCCTGAAAACATGCTAAAAATACAAGGAAAACACTCGGATAATGCGAAATAGCAGGCATAAACACCCACTATAAAGCATTAAAACTGAGTGATATCAACTCCCCAGACTTAGATCTTTGCTTGTCCTCAAGTAAAGCAAAACTAAATCCTGAGAAGAGGTTTGAAAACCAGAGCACACTGGAACTCTCAGAATCTCAGCAACCTCAAGTTCAAACATCAAAAACAAGAAGACACTAATCCTAGACAATCACTGCAAATAAACTGTTTACCGCAACCTAACTAACAACTTGCTTCCTACTCTAAATCCCAATCAATAAAATTGTTTAAGTCCAAACATATGTTTTCTTACCTATGGGGTATCGATCAAAACTCTAGAGTATCCGTCATTCAGGATCCCCATACCAATTCAAGCATCGAACCACTTCAGATCTTGTCTTTTCCTTCTCCTTTTCTCACTTCTCTATTCTTTTTTCCTTCTTCTTTTTTTTGTTTTACTGCTTTTCTTTTTTTAGCAGGCGTTTTTTTTCCTGGGATCGACTACAAATTTCTAGATCACGCTTTTTAATCATTTTACTGTACCATTTTTTTCTTTTTTATTGAAGGGAAGGAGAAGGGGATCATTATCGTGCTGAAAGAACTTTTGGTTTTACATAGGGCTGAAGACAAAAATACCTAGCTCAAAGTATTCCAACACCATAGATAAGAGAATTTAAAGTCAATTTAAGTAATAAAAAATTAGAGCTAGCATCTAATCATCAACAATCCAAACCACCAGAACTTTCAAAACCATATAAATTAATCATTGGGGTTCCAATCCTAGATACAATAGTTAATCTAAGTTAGTTTTCAAGTAGAGAATGATACCAAACTCACACCAGGTTAGTATTCATCATAGATTTCGGTCATTGTTCCTTCGACTCGACTCAACTCAACTAGACTTATCTAAACATCAAAACGAAATTTTTTTAAAATTTCATCAAAATAGAAAAAACATCAAAATAACATTAGTAGCATCATATACCCTCCCCCAGACTTATTTTATATCGTTCCGTTGTGAACATAAATCCAGAAGAAGGATCAATGACCTGAATAGAACGTAAGTCCGAAGAACATAAAAATGAATAAAAGTACATAAGTCCAAAGTGAAAAGGAAAAAAATATTGATAAGGTGAAGTCTAATCAGTCTGAGGTTTGTCCCGAACTGCCATCGTCTCTCTCTCCTAGAAGAAGGTCCCCTTCATCATCGTTGCGATCCCGAGGTGCTGTGAAACAGGTTGGGTGTCGTATCTTGGCTATCGCGCTCCACATATGCTGAACCATGTTGCGCGTCCGCTCTGAGGTATCTGTAGTACATTAGATCATCTCAGAATCAGTGAAGTCTGGAAATGGAGGCGTTAAGTCGAATTCGCTGAAGTCCGCGGGTAAGATAGAGGAACTGTCCTATAGGCTAGGATCTTGCTGGCGTATCTGCCTCTAAGCGGGTCTCTGACGTTGAGCATGGCCTCTAGGAAGTTTCAGAGCATCAAGTACACCTGCAGGTGGGCCGTGTAGTTGCTCGGGTCTTGGGAGAAATCGGATGTTGGTCAGAGAAGTAAGGCTGGTGATCTCTTCCTTGGGCAGGTAGACCTTGCACACATGTCCGCCTTCGTTCCTAAACATGTAGATCGTTGGGGTCTCGAACCACTTTGTAGAAAAGAGATAAGGCCAATCAACACGATTTGTTTCCTTTTTCTGACAAGACAGGTCCATTAGAATCCCAACATGCTGCAAAAAAGGGTAGCTAAACTACCCATCACCTCAATCCGAGTCGGACATATCAACACATCCATTTTCCGGCTAGCTAAAATCTTGGCGAAAACCCATCCCAAATTAATGTCAAGCTGAGCTTGGTCCTGGTCAATCTAATAGCACACCATCGTGAAATGGCATACTACATAGTGGAGGAACTCAAGCTCCTGATAACTGACCGTTTCCATCTCTGGCTTACCAGAGAAAGTGCATCCCAAAATATTCAAGGCTATTGCGGATCGCTGGGTTACGAATCCCAGTCAGCTTTGCATCCCGAGAATCATATCCTCCATGTGCTATCATGTCCCATAAATCACTATATGAGTAGAATTTTGGTAGCTCTGGAAGATGCCCCTCCGATCGGAACCCGAAGATGAGTCCAAACCCAGCCATCGATATCCTGTAAAGAAGACTAGGGAAAAAGAATTGTACCTTAGTCTCTGAAATGTACGGGTTCCATGGATTGAAACCCGGGCTGTAGATCTAGAATGAGGCTAAGAACAGTCTCGCTAGGTCGGGATATAAAGAGTAGGCTTGGAACGGAAAGTTTCCGAGACCCATCCGAGAGAAAAGACCACTAACGTCCTTATCCACTCCTAATGCGATCAAAGTTGCATGATCTGCAAATCGGGTGGGATCCATCTGACTATGCAAAAGGGAATTGTAGAACATGGAATCAAACTGATCCCACTTTTCAGTGAACTTCCTCTCCTTCTAACCCATGTGGCTCTCCGAGGCCAAGGCTTCTGTTGGTACTTTGGATCTATGACCAGTTTGTCTTCTTTGTCCTCCTTGTTGGTCGCGCTACTACTAGCTACCGCTTTCCCTTTTTTCTTTTCGGTTGCTCGCTTCTTGGTTGCTGGAGGCGCTGCAGAAGTTAAACGGTCGGTTTTGTGGCTTTTGTTTTTTCGAGCTTCGTGAGCGGGTTCTTCTACCTATATCTATTAGTGTATCCTCCTCCAAACTGGCATACCACATGGGATCTTTGTCAGCTAGACCCATTTTGCAAAGAAAAGACCCAAGACAGAGGTAGCAACTAAATTATGTAGAGACAAACGAGTGAATGGTTATGCATCGATCGAAAAATATCAACTTTAGAGTTAACAAGAATCAATTGCAAAATATTCATTTGAGACACATTGATCGAGAAATACTAACTTAAACCATTAGCAAGAATCACATGCGTAATTTATGTAAGTCAAGACACTATTCCATCAAATCCATCCAAAACATCACATTATGAAACATTTAGCAATGATCAAGCAATACTAATTCAAATTAGCAAAAATCAAGATGCCTCAAAGAACCAAGAAACTAGCAAATTCAAAAAAATCTAAAAGCAATTCCAATGAAGTTGTCAATCAATCATGAAGTATGGTGGACAATGATTTGAGCAATGCCGATATTAAATTAGCAAGAATCAAATGAACAACCATTCCAAGAATCAAAATTCAAACTATTTATACATAGAAATTGCACATAAAAGTTATGAAATTCCTAACCAACACAACTAACAATCCAAAATCAATGATAAACCATTCTCATATCTCATTTAAGCACAACAAATCCATGAAACAACTCTAGAATCTCCAAACCCGAAATCCCTACCAAAATTTCAAACCAAAAATAAAAAATTCTCAATCTCAATATAACTCATCCAAAATCCATATGCATTTGTCAATTAACCACAAAACAGAGTAAAATAGCACATATATAAACAATTCCATCATTCAAATTCAATAAAACCCAAAATCCCCAAATGAACCCTAATTTTCGGATCCAAAAGAGAGAGTTAGGGTTTGAGTTTCTAATTCTTTTGGTTGATGTCTAATGTTTTTTTTTATTATGCAGTTTCCAATCCCCTTCCCCCGTATCCGGAAGATATACTCGGTGTTAGGGAACTTCTCCGAGGCGGACTAGTACAAAACGTTGTTGCTTATCACAACGCTTGTGCTTGTCCCAATGTTGTTATTAAGGAGGAAGAACCAACTATGGAGAACTTTTTCTTGTATGAGCTACCTTCTGAGAGAGAGCGGGAGCGATCCCCGCAATATGGGGACGTTGTTGGTTCTGTCCATGTCGGGGAGGGATTGTCTCCTAGAGCGTTCTTAAATGGCTTTAATGACCTAGTTCATATCCCGCTGCCGTCGTTTGAGCGTTCTTTGATTTCATGAGTACTTCACCGCACCAGCCTCCTGTTCCAGAGAGAGAAACGTGAGGTTGCAACCGTATGTCAAGGCTTCACACTAGTATATGAAGGTTAGTATGTGCTTACAATATTCTGTTTTCCCGAGTGTGTTTACTAAGTTTTTAGTGGTTTTGTGATAGCCCATCCACATCATAGAAGAGGCTCTTAAGTCGAAGGAGCACGAGGCGCGTGTAGCTCGCTGAAGGGCTGACATATCCGAGGAACAAATTTCTCGTTAGAAGACGGAGAAGGAGGCGTTGGATCAGAAGCGCGCATCTGAGGTTCGCCGTGCAGCTAGACGGGGTAGATGCAAGGTTGTTTCTGCTATGGCGGATAATTCGGCCTACTTTGGGGCCATCCTCGAAAAGCTGGAGCAAACACATTGTACTGTTGATGGTTGGCGCGTTTGATGTTGAATGGAAAAAGATGTTGGTTATTATGAAAAGAACAAGGATGTGAGATACTTGATTCCTCTGATCCTGATGGAGGTCCGGGAATGTTGGGCTCTAATTCATGTTTCTCATGACTCGGAGGACGTCGGGACTTTGGTGCAAGGCGATGAGGAGGCAGTGGACTAGGACCCAAGGGTGTTTGGCGCGTTGTAACCTGGTTGCTATGATCCCATCTAGTGAGGGGTGAAGATGTTTTGAGTAGGATTTTTTGTTTTTGGTTTGAGACTGTTCAAGTCGTATGTGGCCGCAAGACTTGTATTTTTGAGGCTTTCTGTAACTTTTGTTTACGATTAGTTTATTGAAAGATGAAATTCTCAGTAGTCAATCCGTTTTCTTTTTCAGATTTATCACTACGCTTAGCTTTTCTGCTTCTGATGCGAGTTTTTTAGGGAATTCAAATTCCGAGACGTGTGGATTTGCGTGTGTGAGCGACGAGACAAGTTTAGGAATCTTGTATCTGCTTTAGATACTATGTCTAGATATGTTAGAGAACAGTGTGCTGGGTTTAGGGAAAGACCTATGTTTACTCTCGGTTATAAGGAGTGCAGTGACTATTCTGGCTTAGATACCATATTCAGCGATTTCAACCTGATTCCATTTCGACGTTGGAATTTGCGGTAGATTTGTGATGATTTGGAATCGAGCATCTCTCCGAAGACCGTTTGGAAGTGCTGACCAAATTTAGAGTCTGCAAAGACTGTGTTCGTATGAGTTTTGAAATTCATTTTCAGAAGTTCGGGACGTCTCGCTTTTTCCGAAAGTTATTTTTCTGTTCGTGTTTTGAAGATATGGTTGGGGAAATTTTTTGTTTATTGTTTCTGGATTATACGATGATCTAGAATTTTTGGAGTATGATTGAAAACGTATGATCACGAAGATGCGAACATGGGAGTATACGAGTCTATGTATACATACCCACTCCCCCCCCCCTTTTTTAGGAGGGACAGCTGTACTTTTCCTGCAAAAAGTTGCCTACGTACCCTTTTCCTGGATCAAGCCGTCTCGTAGTTCAGTGGGTTGCCTTGAGTTAGATTACTCGCTTGGCGATGCTGCGTCCTCCGTTTTAGCCGCAGTGGCTAGAGTTGGGTCGACGACTTTTTTGGGTGTTGTTTGCACCGTTTGGTCTAGGGTGTTAAGTCCGGAGGCTTGGTCGCCTTCGTTAGGTTGACCTATTTCTGGAGTTGAGGAATCTAGTTCGTGTTTTCCCGAAGCACTGTTAGGTTTTTCCGAAATATTTTTTGTCAATTCCTGGGATAGCTTTGTTGGTTTGGGCCCAATCACTGATGTCGTTGTGACACGTCTTGGTTTATGCTCGGCTATGAAGCAGAGTCTTGCTTGTTTTTGACATCCCCGGATTGCGGAAATTCTGTGGGGCGTTGGAAACTTGATGCCTAGGTGGTAAGTCAACATGACTGCTTTCATGGAGTTTATCCATGGTGTTCCGACAATCGCGTTGTAAATCGCAGGATGATCGATTACTGTGAAATCGACGATTTTGGTGACTTCTTTCGCCATGATGGGAAATGGAATTGATCCAACGGTCATGGTAGTTGTACCGGAGAATCCGGTGAATGGTTTAAGCATGGGAGTAAGTTCAGTTAGCTTGATTCCCATTCTGTTTAGAGTATCGCGGAAGATCACGTTTACGGTGCTTCATGTGTCAACGAGGACCCGCACAACTATGAGATCTTCTCTGAAAAGATCGATTACAAGAGGATCGCTATGAGGAGTGTCAATTCCGACAGCTTTGCTTTCCTTGAAAGTGATCACATTTTTACGGCGGGTCGAAAGAAGCTGTTCTTGCAGTATTTTGACCCTCCGATTATCATATTTACTCGGTGGTGGTTTACGTTGCCGGTTTTCTCCCCGGGTTCTCTTCCCTGTTTCCCTTCTGTTCTGGAACCCTTGGGTGCATTGTTTCCCGGTGGTGCCTGTTCTGGCCTAGGCGGCCGGTTTGAATCTTTGAGGAGATCGTTTATGATGGAGATCTCTTTATCTGTCTTGCGAGTAACTTTGTTGTTAATTTTGCTCCGAGTACTTTGTAGTTTGCCGTGGTGTGACCTTTGGTCTAATGGAACTCACAGAACGAATTTTCATCATAAGAGGTGTTTCGAGTCCATGTATTACCTGACGTTTTCCCTCCTTCGGATGATGGATTGATTGCGTAATTATGTGCTCCCTGGAGGTTTTCTCCCTCGTGATAAACGTATTTTTCATTGCGAGGGTTCTTCTTTTTTTTTTTTTTCTGCTCTGAGGGAGCGTCTTTGGCAGACGATTTCGTCGGCTTATGCTTTTGCGACATAACTTTCATCTCTTCTTTGATGTTAATAAAATATGTGACTTTGTGTAGTGCGTCATGGATCGTACACGGTTTTCGAGGGCTAACTATGTTCTAAACTTGGATTTAACAAGAGAGTTTTGCAGAGCGCATCTATGACCACTTTGTCGCTGATTCCGCTAACTTTCGACATTATGATCTTGAATCGTTTCATGATATCCCAGAGCGATTCATCATCTTTCTCAGTTAGACTCCAAAGATCCACGTTGGAGGTTTCCCTATCCATGAACATGGAATATTGTTTGAGGAATTCCGAGGAGAGTTGTCAAAAGCTCGCAATAGAGTTTCGCTTTAGGCGAGAAAACCACTTGAGGGCTACCCCGTGGAGATGTTTGACGAAAAGAAGGCAGAAACCTACGTCATTTTCTCATTCCCTTATTTTTGACCTTGCCATCGCGATCTGCAAAATTTGCAAGTGTGCTTTCGGATCGGTGGTGCCATCATACATTGGGATTTGATCTTTCTAGGATCAGAAATCTGGGTGCTAGTTATGCGAGCAGTGAATGGAGTTCTAGGGCTGCACTAGTGGCATGGTGGATCTGCGATTTCACCGCTTGCATCTTGGCCATGGTTTTGGTGAGGGATTCGATCGCAAATTGCTTTGGAATAGTTTTCCGTTAATTTATGAGCTTATCGGTGTTTGTTACTGATGTTTCGAGCATATTCCTCGGCTTGTTTCTCTTGCTCGACCCAAAATACATTTTCCTCTTCCTCGTTCATGGGTTTATCAAATCGGGGATTTTGTCAAGTAGAACAATCTCTAGCCCTTCGGGGGGGGGGGGGATATCAGCATCTTCATTCGATTCTTTGGACGCTTCGCTGAGCTCAAGACGGACACTTTCGGCTTCGACATCCTCTATTTCCTCACCGACAGGTGGGAGTATTTTGGTGGTTTTGAGCGTAGCATCGGGAGTTATCTCGTCGGGATTCTGTCACAGTGGCTCTGGTTCTTACGGTTAAGGTTTCTACCTGTTTTGCAAGAGAGCTAGTCAGATTGTCATGTTCTTCTGACTTCTTTTCAAGAGCGGAGAGCATCTTCATAATTTCCTTGAACACCGCAGTGTTTGCATCAACGTTGCCTGCAGTGACGTTCATCGGTGGAGTTTGCTCATTTTTTTGTGTGGCGGAAGACCATCGCGAGGCGGTTGGTTATTCTAAATTGCAGTAGTCATGCCTGAACTTGCGATTTGACGTAAAAGAAATCTCTTGTGTCCTCCTTCTAGCGCCAAACTATGGGAACCAAACAGAAAATCATAGTGAACTCTAACTTTCCAAAGATCCCGGATTTCTATGAGGCAAACAGGAATAAGATCAGAGTACGAAAATAAACGAATGAGTGTGAAATTTAAAGAATACAAAATGGGGAAAAGACGATTCTTATTCTTATTCTTGTGAATGTTTTACAATCAGGCAGCAATTCCAACCGTAAGAACAACCGGTAAATATTCTAAAATCAACAGCGGAACCGCGAACAGCCTAACTGAGTCGCAGCTCTCTAAGAACATAATAAAAGCCTAAAAACCTTAAGTGTTTTGGTGCAGAAAAATGAACGTGTCTTGTCTCCTCCCTTCATCCTTCTTATATGGACTCCTTGCTTGTTCGTTTTCCTTTTTTCGTCCCTGATTCTTTAGCGGTAACTTTCCTTTTCTTTTGCGGAAACTTTCCTTTTTCGAATTCCTTCCATTTTTCTATGGCTTGCGCAACAAGCTATGACCGTCATCGTAGTTAGGCCGGATTCTTCACTAGAAACGTAAGTGGGCCGTTTATCGCGTTTTAGGCATCGTTGGGATGTTATGCGGTGTAGGTGATTTTACGATTCTTATCGGCCAATTGCTCTTTCGTGCGTCGAGACGATATGGGCCTTACGACAAATTTACCATTACCGATTTGTACGATTAAAAGATACGAACATATCCTTACGATCGTTCCAGAGAATGATACCTTCGGTCGCTTAGCCATTTTATATGATTGAAAACTTATATGAAAGGACTTCCGAAAATTCCGTGATCCGTAAAGAATAATCGTATGGTCGCAGAATTCTAACGGAATCTCGGAATTATACGAAACAAAAGACGAAGGGTTCGAGAAGAAATCAACTCGTCAATCGGCGAGCTAAATTTACGAGATCTATCTCGCCAATTGGCGAGCTGTGTTCGTAAGGTTTAGCTCATCGGTTTTGTGAGCTGATCGTGTATTTTGCGTCTTTTTGTGTAAGTGACATATGGAGCTCAAGGCATTTGTCATAAAATAATTATGGTTGTTACGATTTCCTCGTAGCGTCTTTAGTTTTTCGCGATCATCGGTGATAATTGAACCATCTTGCCTCGTTAAAACCTTAGTAATAGGAAAACCCTATGCGACAAAACCTTCTCGATTGAGGACAAAAGAGTGCAGAGGTGGTTGCCTAACTTTCCGGTAATCGTTACGCGTCTCTTCTGAAACGTATTTTTTGAAGTTCAATGGATATGTTTCGTTGGTCGGAATCACGATATCCTGTTGAAGCATTAGTTTTTGACTCCAACAATTATATGCTTGAAGAAAACATTCATTTGTACATATTGAAAATTATTCTTTGATTAATAAATTTAACATTTCATCCAATATATATATATATATATATAGTAGGACTTAATATAATATATTTATAAAGTAAATAATAAT
>OVBE01011359.1:0-14410 GCA_900406425.1 Iberis pinnata
GTTCATCATTATTTTCAACACTTTTTGTAAGTTCAGTATTAAAATTACATTTTTCCCAAAGAAAAATTTCGAAGTGTTTTTTTTTTTTTTTGTAACTGTAAACTCATAAATGTCTATAACTGCTATTCTCTCAAAATTTTAATACTAGTAATTTTGAAAATAATATTCCTTCCGTTTCATATTAATTGTTGTTTTGAAGAAAAATTTCGTTTCAAAATATATGTCGTTTTAGGTTTTCAATGCATAAATTAAATAAATTTTACTTTATTGACCAATAAAATAATTGTTGGAGTTTTTTTATTAGTTGATTTAAAAATTTTAATGGTGTTTTTATAGAAAATAGAGATTTTTTAATATGTGAGCAAAACTCTAAAACAATAAATAATTCGAAACGGAAGGAGTAGTTTGATGATAATTATAATATTCTATGGAATTTTGAAACATTGATTAAACAAAAGAATAACCCACGATGGTCTTTTTTTTTTTTTTTTTTTTCGTCGTAGTNATCTCCCAACTGAGAGTGGCAGGATTCGAACCTGGTTGATGCGATAGATGCAGAGGTGACTACCATTGGGCCACTTGCTCATTTGCGATGGTCTTAAAATATTAATACTATAGTGTCCGTGATATGGGGCTCCAGGCTCAATGTACATTATATTACTACAACAAGGCAAGTCGTCTCTCAACTCTCTCAACTACTCCAAAGAAAACCAAAATTGACTACATAATCAATCGAGGTCTTACTTATTTATTATTTCTAGGATAGCTTTTGGTTTCTGTGTCTTCAATTTTTTTTCTGCCAATCATTATTTTTTAAAAAGAAACTCAGAAAAAAACTCTTGAATCCTCAAACTTTTAAATTTATTCATTACTAAACCGTTTTAAAATCAATGTTTAATTTCTATCAAGATTGGTTTTTTTTGTACAAAACGATTTGGTCAACCATAAATAATTAGTGTTTTGTATGACTAAATTGTGAAATAAAAGATTTGAATGGTTGAATAAAAAAATCATGGTTTCTAAGACTTTTTCCAATAAAATTTAGGAATGACTGGTTTTTGAAAAAAAACCCTACAATTTCCTACAAATATCCAAAATTCATGTTTTGTTCAGAGAGGGAAAAAAAAGAAAAAAACAAGAAGCATTTTTCTCCAGAGAGAAAGAAAATGGTGGAAGTTATACCAAAACACATAAAAGATGTGTGGGATAGATGGAACATAAGAGGAGTTGTCATTTTAAGTTTAACTCTTCAAGCGATTCTCATTTGCTTCTCTCCTTTAAGGAAACGCACACCAAGAAGGCTCTTGATCATGCTCATTTGGACATCTTATCTTTTAGCAGACTGGTCTGCTAATTTTGCTGTTGGTCTCATCTCCAAGAACCAAGGTAAAGATCCTAAACCTGAGGACCTTCCACAGGACAAAAAGCTTATGGCTTTATGGGCACCATTCTTGCTCTTACATCTTGGTGGACCAGACACAATCACAGCGTTTGCGCTTGAAGATAATGCTCTTTGGCTCAGACATGTCTTTGGGTTTGTGTTTCAGACAATTGCTGGTGTCTATGTGGTTCTCCAGTCTCTGCCCAATAGCCTAATGGGGATTATATTATTAGTATTCCTTTCTGGGACTATCAAGTATCTGGAGAGAACAATTGCTTTATATAATGCGAGTGTGGACAATTTTAGGGATTCTATGATTAAAGTACCTGATCCAGGACCAAACTACGCGAAGCTCATGGAGGAGTACAAGGCCAAGAAAGAGGCAAGACTGCCCACAAAGATCATACTTATTGATGAGGTTGAGAGGTATGATAGACTTAGGAAGGTAGTGCATCCAGCAATGGTCATAAGAAGAATTTTGTTGTATGATCTTGAGATTGTTCAGTATGCTTACAAGTTCTTCAACACATTCAAGGGCCTTGTAGTCAACCTTATCTTCAGCCGCAGGGAGCGTGATGATAGCCTAGAAATATTTTTGAATTTGAGTGATCCAGCGGAAGCTTTAAGGATCATCGAGGTTGAGCTTGGTTTCCTCTATGATGCTCTATTCACCAAGAGCGCAGTTCTCCATACCTTAATGGGAACTATCTCACGTATTGTTGCTTTTATTAGCCTTGTAACGGCCTTCATCCTCTTTCATTATAAACCAAACAAAGGCCGTGAGTTTCAGGGAGCTGATATCGCAGTTACCTACACGCTGTTCATAATTGGCCTAGCTTTAGATATCATATCTATCCTCTTGTTTGTGTTCTCCGACTGGACGTATGCTGCACTAAGTAGCTTGAAGGACAACCCAGAAAAGGCTCTATCATCCTGGACAGATAGAGTTTTCAACTGGTTAATTAGTCAAAGAAAGTTGCGGTGGACGAAGCAAAATTGCAATCATAAGTGTACCAAAGAAGGTGACACACCCTGTATCAAGGAAGGTGATGATAAGTGCTCAAGGGAACAGACGCATTTCGTGCTCACTACGGGATTCTTCCTCAGGAGATGGTGTGGAAGCATTAACGTATTCAACTTTCTAGCTTTTGCCACAACAGCAAATGCAGGGACTATCCATGACGCCAGAGGTAGATTTCAACGCTACTCATGTACGATCATAACTTTCCCACTCTTAAAAATCTACTGGATCAACCAGAAGCTCAGTGGATGGGTTGCAAATATGATCAATGGTGTGCACGGTTGGATCAGTTACAGAGTCAATGAGACATCAAGAAAATATCGTTTGGCTCGTCGTACCATATACCCTTTCTATTTCAATTTCCTATCCCGCATTCCTCATTTCATCAAATTTTTGTGGGTTATCATCAGAGAATTATTCCATATCTCAGATATGCTTAATCAGGTCTACAAGACTCTATTTGTACACGGAGAACCCTTGACGAAAGAACTGTGGGCGTTCATCTTCAAAGAACTGAAAGATAAATCTAAGTTTGGAGACAGTCCTGAAAATGCCAAAATGATATCTTTGTCTCGGGGAGAATGGACTTTGCAGGACAACCTGCCAGAGGGTGCAGACCATGACAAACTGATGCGTTACATCACCAATGTCGACTACGATCAGAGTCTTTTGATGTGGCACATAGCCACTGAGCTCTGTTACCAACAGGACGAAACAATTGAGGAAACTAAATATTACAGTAACCGTGAGTTTAGCAAAATCATCTCAGACTATATGATGTACCTCCTCATCTTTCAACCTGGTCTGATGTCCGAGGTTGTTGGAATTGGGAAGATCAGATTCGCTGACACATTGGCTGAAGCTAACAAGTTCTTCTACAGGAGGCGTATCAATAACTGTGGAGATTTGAAGGTAGCCAGCAATGCAATCCTCAATGTTAATACCAAAATTGATCCAATGGCCGTCAAGGGAGATCGAAGCAAGTCTGTGTTGTTTGATGCGAGTAGGCTGGCGAAAGAACTTCGGAAGCTGGAGGAGAAGTATAGAAAAAACAGATGGGATATACTAAGCAAAGTGTGGGTGGAATTGCTCTGTTATGCAGCATGTCGTTGCGACTCTAAAGCTCAAGTGGAGCAACTAAGCAGAGGCGCTGAGCTCATCAACTTCGTTTGGCTTTTAATGGCTCACTTTGGACTAACACCTCAGTTCCAGATCAACGAAGGAGGAGGAAGAGCCATACTCAAAGTAGGTAAGTGATACATAAGAAAGAAAAAAAGCATTGTTCCATTTACTTTTACAACTCTTTCTGCATTGTATCTCTTATGGACAAACAAGAGAGTTTTAGAACAGCGAAACACCAATGGCAGGTATTACAGAGAAACCATGATTCTCTCTCGTACCCTCAAGTTTACATTTACCTAAAGACCAACTTCCCCTCTCGATTATAAGATGATACGGCTTTATAAAATATTAATGTTTTAATTATTGCTTAAACCCTTAAAAAAAAAGGTGCCTAGAAACAATTAGAGTATAGAGGACATAAATCTACCATATATTCCGTTGGCCTTATTTTTTTATCAAGCTTTGAATCAAGTGTTTTCATTTTTTAAAGTTTTGAAATTAATAAAAAGGAGTTACAGTAAAAAGAAAAAAAAAGAAAAATTGTAACTGCAGATAAGAATCATTGAATCACAAGTTTTTTCCTTTCAAAAATTGTATTAAAAGATGCCTCCAATGGCTGTCTTTCTATCATAACTCAAACCTCCCCACAAAACAAAACCAGATAGAAAAAAGGTTCAAAGACGCACCTGTGTTGTGTCTGAGAATCTGTCAGTCTTTGTGAACACAAAGACATGGCTGGTCTCCAGCTGCAAGCAGAATTGTCGTTGTGCCATTTGATAGGCAGAAGACAAAAATTGACAAGTATGGAACTCTGATCAACATAATAGTATTCATAAACATATTCTCGTTGAATCATGCCTTATTCGTCCAATGAAGACTCCTTTAGATAGCTGAAGAAGAAAATATCATTCTTGTATTCTCCTATTCAAACTAACAAAAATGCACATCACACGAGAAAACTAACATTAGAAGATTATACAAAGAAAAGCACCAATAATATATTATAGATTTGATATATATCATCAATGCGTAAATGAAATGGTTTGTTTAGAAAAAAATAGTGAGGTATTTCTCCTAGTGATGGCTAGTGTGGAGGTTCAGACTGTAAACCAGTCATGCATATAATAAAATTCTATATAATATGTTATTAATGGTACTATTTACTATATGTGAGCTGTATTAATTATGGTAGAACTAAGTGATAAAACTTACCTTGGGAGAGATTTGTAGAACTGGCAACAACCAGAAAATCTTCCAAACATTTTTAAGATCTAGGTAGTGATGGTTTTAGATAAGATCTCCATGCCTTCCAATCAACAGAAAGCATGTACTTCACAACGTGTTGTTTTCCGTTGTCCATATGAGAAATCACATAACCACCACCTACAATACAAATGAGAAAATGTTATCTTGCTTTGATTCACGATCCAAAATAGCAGCTGAAAAAGTTATGTTACAAAAAGATGAAAGATAGCATTAGTACAAACCTACAAAGAAAAAAATAAGCACAAAAATTAGAAATAAAAATTTGGTTTCATAACTTTTAAGTTTTAACTAAGCTTAAAAGGGTAAGAAATAAGCAAGCTTACGTAAACACCAAGATAGGTGCAGAAACCATATGAATTTAAGAGAAGAGATTGATGACAACCCAAAAATAATGGGAAACAGATCTTTTTAGATACAGCTTTATAAAATATTAATGTGATTGCTTAGACTCTTAAAAAAAGTGGCTAGAAACAATCAGAGTAAAGAGGACATAAATCTACAGTATATTCCGTTGGCCTCATTTTATTATCAAGCTTTGAATCAAGTGTTTTTAACGTTTTGAAAATGATAAAAAGGAGTTAAAGTAAAAAGAAAAAAAGAAAAATTGTAACCGCAGATAAGAATCATTGAATCACAAGTTTTTCCTTTCAAAAATTGTATATAAAGGTGCCTCCAATGGCTGTCGTGCTATCATAACTCAAACCTCCCCACAAAACAAAACCAAATAAAAGAAAAGGTTCAAAAACGCACCTGTGTTGTGTCTGAAAATCCATCAGTCTTTGTGAACAAATTAAGATGGTAAACCCAATCATAAAACCAATAAAGGACATCTGGGACGCATGGTGTACTAGAAGTACCTTAATCTTCAGTCTTAGCCTTCAAACATTTCTCATTTTCTTTGCACCTCAAAGAAAACGCACATCCAGAAAAGTTGTACTCTCTCTCATCTGGTCCGCTTATCTCCTAGCGGATTGGTCAGCCAATTTCGCTGCAGGACAAATCTCTGATAGTCAAGGAGACGATCCAGATCCCGGAGAACCCAAAAAGAACGGCAAGTTGTTAGCTTTTTGGGTTCCTTTCTTGCTCTTGCATCTCGGTGGTCCTGATACAATCACTGCCCTTGCTCTTGAGGATAATGAGCTTTGGGTCAGGCATCTGTTGGGTCTTGCCTTTCAATCAATTGCTACTGGATATGTGCTTTTGCAGTCGTTGCCAAACACTCTTTGGAGAGCCATTTTGTTGGTTTTTGCGGCCGGAGTGATCAAATACGTCGAGAGGATATTAGCCTTGTACCTGGCGAGTCTTGAGAAGTTTAAAGACTCCATGATTCAGCAGCCTGACCCTGGACCAAACTACGCGAAGCTTATGGAGGAATACGAAGCCAAGAAAGGTATGAAGGTGCCTACACAGATCATCAAGATTGGAGAGCCTGAAAAAGATCCAAAAGCAGGTGCTAAGGTTAGGCCTGATGTCCTCACGGAGCTCAACATTCTCCAATACGCTTATAAGTACTTCAATATATTCAAAGGTCTTGTGGTTGATCTCATCTTTACATTTCAACAACGAGCCGAGAGCAAAGGATTCTTTAGCAAACTTGAAGCAGATGAAGCTCTAAGAATCTTAGAGGTTGAGCTCAACTTCATCTATAGCGCTCTTTACACGAAAGCTGAGATTCTGCATAATTGGATAGGAGTTGTCTTCAGGTTCATTGCCCTGGGATGCCTCATAGCAGCCCTCCGCATCTTCCAATACACAAGCAAGCACGAATATGGTGGATTTGAAGTTGATCTTACTTATGCATTGCTGATAGGAGGAATAGCTCTTGATTCCATTGCTCTTATCATGCTTTGTCTATCTGATTGGACTTTTGTCAGACTGCGGAAGATGAAGGACGAGGTGGACGATGAAGACAAGTGGCTCGACAGCATTCTTAATTGGATTCTTAAGTGGATCCTCGGGGTCAGGGGACTGAAGACAGAAAAGTACCCATGTTGTACCAAGGACGATAAATCTCATCAAGTGCTTGACACTTTCTTTATGGTAAGAAGGTGGTCTGAGTACGTACATGCACACAACTTGATCGAGTACTGCCTTGGGAGAAGGCCGAAGAGAATTCATCATACCAAAGGTTTGATACACATGTGCTTTGACTTGCTTATCAAATACACTCTCCTTAGACCCGCAATTAGAGGAATTGTAAAAGCCATTGCTTTCTGCTTCAACGCCATAAAAAAGGGATGCAGCCAGATTTACAAGTGGATTGATGGTAAGATAAGTCACTTGTCCAGGAAAAATAGAAATTATATTTTTCAGGTGATCTACAGCGCACTTTTCCTTGCTCATCTGGTTGGATA
The DNA here is from genome assembly GCA_900406425.1 of Iberis pinnata. Lineage (NCBI taxonomy): Eukaryota > Viridiplantae > Streptophyta > Magnoliopsida > Brassicales > Brassicaceae > Iberis > Iberis pinnata. Next base: position 7,145 of record OVBE01011359.1, read on the forward strand.
TTTATTTAGAAAAAGCATGGATGTCTTCGGAATCCAAGCTCAGATAGAGGAGATGATATTCAAATCCAGTGATCGTCTCACATTGGACATGTGGGAACACATATTCAAAGAGGTTTTGGAAAAATCCCGTTACGCTGACGACTCAGAAAGCGCCATGAGGGTATCTTCAGCTAGAGGTGACTGGACCCTGCGAGACATACAAGGTGAAGACAAAGAAACAGAAAGAAAGCGTGAGAAACTTCTCCGCTATGTGATGGGAATGGATTATGATCAGAGCCTTCTTGTGTGGCATATTGCAACTGAGCTTTTATACCAAACAAAAGAGGAGACTGTAGAGAACCATAGTGACCGTGAATTCAGTAAAATCCTTTCAGACTACATGATGTACCTCTTAATGATGCAACCCACTCTGATGTCAGCTGTTGCGGGAATTGGAAAGATAAGATTCAGGGACACTTGTGAGGAAGCTAAGAGATTCTTCGAAAGGAGGCATATAACAGACAGAGATACAGAGAAGGCTTGCAGAGCAATTCTGTCTGTGGCGACTCCAGCGAAAGCTGAACCTATAGACGTGAAAGGTGATAGAAGTAAGTCCGTCCTGTTTGACGGGAGCATGCTGGCAAAGGAGCTTCAGGGTTTGATCAAGGAGGACGAGGACGACACAAAGATGTGGGAAGTAGTGAGCAAAGTGTGGGTTGAGTTGATATCATATGCAGCAACAAACTGTGGAGCTATAAAACACGCAGCTCAGCTACGCAAAGGTGGAGAACTCATCAGTTTTGTTTGGCTATTGATGGCTCATTTGGGATTAGGAAACCAATTCCAGATCAACCAAGGAGACGCCAGAGCCAAACTGGTTATAGGTAAGTGAGTAATCATCAAAAATAAGTAAATAACAGAAGCAGCAATACTAGTTTCCTCCATCTGCTTGAATTCTGTCTTCTTTTCCCATCATATCATTACCAGCAACTATTTGTTCTTGTAGCGTTTTTGAATTGTATCTCCTATCCTTGTTGTTATTTGGTTAATGCATTATGCATCCATCTATGTGAACTTTGATTGATTCCTCCTGTGATTCAGACAGTAGACCAAAAGAGAACACTCCTAAATAAGTAAACAAGGAACTTCAACATTATGATTAACATTTCTCTTGAATCCAAATATCATTTACAATTTTTTTAGGGAAATTGAACATGAACATCATCCAAACATAAAACATCACAATCTCAGGATTTAACCTAGAAAAATCGGTGATGCATATATACCATGTCGGCGAAAGCTAAAACCTTACTGAAAATTAACAAGTTCATATGATTTCGACCTAAGATCATCGTCATACCCAATCTCTTCCCTTGAATTCTTTCTGCCATCTCTCATCAACTCCATTTCAATTTTTCTTGCCCTTCTCGAGTCTCGACTAACTTCTTACGCTGACAGAAAAGTAAATAAATGATAAATGTGTGTTTTTCCCTTAAATTAAAGTAAACAAATCTCCCTAATTATAATTTTCATAGTTTACCATAAGATGGAGCTACACTCGCACTTTTGAAAAGTAAATCCAAGCAAAGACAATTTACCGACGCTAACTTGAATGAAGCTGAACATTCAAAAAAAAAACAATTTCATACTTATCAAAAACTTTGGAAGTAAAAACTAATATCATCTAAATTTCTTTTAATGGTTGAATTGTTTTTGGTAGGGTTTTTTAATGGTTGAATTATAGATACTAAATTAAATAATATTTGGCGCTATTGTTCGGAAATATGTTATAAAATAAAAAATATAACTCAAATTTTGTGTATTAATATATAGATTTTAAATAATAATTATAGAATTTGTCAACTATAATTATATAAATACGAAGTAAAAATATGATGATTTTGTAAAAATATATAATTATATAACATATATTATATTTACAGTCTTCAAAAATATATTTTCTCATAAATTAATCAAAAAAGTAAATTTTGTAACTAAAATAAAATTAAAAACGAATTTGCTAAATATAAGGAGAAGAAAATCTTGGTAAAAATTTTTAATCTAGATAATGTGTTTATATTCAAATTATTAATGGCATATCATATAATTTATTACAAACTTAAGGTTTCTTTTAAAAAAGTCTTCCCTTTTAATATATAGGAGATTACTAACTTACGAAAACGGTAAATTACATATAGTTTTATTAATTATTACATAAAGTTTTTTAATTTACTTAAATTTTAATAAATTTAAGTTTAACTTGATTATTAGATTTCTAAAATCAATTTTAATGTTTTTTTAACACTTAAACGGATCTTATATTAAGAGGAAGAGTTAATATACACAATACAAATACTACCAAAATCAACCCCTATCAAACGAAGCTAACTTCTACGGGACAAAATACAGCTAGAGAGAAGAGGAACTACTCTTAAAAACAAATAGAAATTCAAGCCAAGAGGGAAAAAAAGCAGGCACATATGACCTCATTCTTCTTTCATTAACCACACTCCTAGCTATGAGATTAGCTCCTCTTAGTGCTGGTGGAGGGACTTTAACAAAAGATTTTCCCTGAAAAGGAGAAGTCAAAGCCAATAGTCTATCTGATAAGCTGTAGAACGCAGACCATTCCAATGGAGATGCAAGAGCATCAGTGAATGGACCAGTATTTGAACAAAATATGACAATTTCACATTGATGAGTAACCATACTGTTAATTGCCTAAGTCATGCTGGATTGATAGACTTCATGTAAAGAGGACATATTGGAGAGTGAACGTCGGCTATGAAGAAGAACAATACCCCTATGGTCTCGGAGGACCCAAGATACTCCTCTCGGCTTTTGATAATTTGTCCCATGCCACACCAACATCACATTTCTTCCATCTTTTTGGTGGCTTACTCCAATATTTCCCCATACCCAATATGCCTTGAGTTGCATTCACTTAATTATTTTCATCTAATTCATTTGCTTTAAACCACTCATCAACCTCTACCATTGCTTTTTTTGTAACTAGTAGAGATGAGAAAGCTTCAGCTTCATAGATAAATAAGTTCATGTTTTTCCATATAAACCAGCATATCCAAGGTGCTACTTGTCTGATTTGCTCAGGAACTTGAGGGGTTTTTTTGTTGTCTTCACAAGATGATAAAATTTAGAGTACATTGAGTCTTCGTCATAGCCACCTTCAGGTTTTGGGAATCCTGATATCGCCCATGTTTGTTGTGCTATGGAATAGGAGAATATCACATGACTTGTTGTTTCTCCCTGCATTCCACAAACTGGACATTTTCCATCTGTTTTAAGTCCTCTTTTAGCCAGGTTGTTGTCTACTGCTAAAGCTCCATTTAAGATTCTCCACATAAAGTGCTTGATCTTTGAGCTTGTTTATAAACCCAAAATCTTCTGATTTAAATCATTAACAGATGGTTGAGTTTTAGCTTTTGTTAATTTTGTCTCAAACTTTATAAATGAAGCTAGCCAATTTCCAGATTTAACTGAATATTGCCCTGAATTGATTCCATTCCCAAATCCAGTAATTATTTCTCTTAGGGGCTGGTGATAAGGCGAGTATCTATTGTGCATCTTCTTGATAGAATAGATCATTCACCATCGTTGTATTCCATCTCATGGCCACCTGCTCTAATTAGATCTTTGACCTTGAGATCAAGTTTTATGATGATGTGCTTGATTAATGGGGCTCTTTTCTTTTCAAAAGGGACTATCCATTTCTCAGTCCACACATATATAGATAAGCCATTTCCTATCTTTTTCTCCAACCCCTTGTCTAGTATCTCTCTGCCAAAGCAAACACTCCTCCAAAAGAAAGATGGTCTTGGTCCAATCTTAGCACTGAGAAAGGATGTTTTTCCCTAATATTTGCTTCTCATAAATTTGGCAACCAGGCTGTTTAGATTTGTGAGTAACCTCCACCCCTGTTTGGCTAGCAGAGCCTGGTTAAAACACATGATGTCTCTATAACCTTTCCCATTTAACCCAATGGATCTTTTTCCTGTACGGCTCAGAGCTCTACCAAAAATTAGCTATGACTGAGGCCATGATTCTGCAAGTACTTAATGGAATCTGGAAACAAGACATGGCATAAACAGATAGGGAAAAAGCAACAGATTTGATCAGTGTATGCTTTCCCCCTTGTGATAAGAACCTCATATACCAACCATTCAGTCTTGTTTCCAGTCTGAGCCTAAGGAAGTCCAACATCTTGATTTTTGAGCCACTGAATACTTCTGGTAAACCCAGATAAGCTCCCATAACACCTTTTGACTGAATGCCCAGAGTATTGTGTATCTCTTTCTTTAAGTCTTCATCCACTTTTGCTCTAAAGGTAATAGCCGACACCTTTATTCACCATTTTTCATGTGGCCTTCTCACACTTCAGTAGAATCTGGTTTATTGTTTGTGCTTCCTTAATAGATGCTTGACATATCAAGACACTATCGTCTGCAAATAACAGGTGAGTAATGGAGGGATCTAACTTGTTGAACCTGAATCCATGAATTTGACCAGCCACTTCTGCTTTTTTAAATAAATGGGTGAGACCTTCAGTGCATAAGACAAAGATGAAGGGAGAAATGGGATCTCCCTGTCTTATGCCACGAGAAGGGGAGAAATTTTCAAAAGGAGAGCCATTCATTAGGACAAAGTAGGAGACAAATGTTATACAAAACATGATCTTGGATATCCACTGCTGATGAAATTCCATTTCTGTGAGAATGGCTTCAATAAAGGGCCACTCTAATCTGTCATATGCTTTTGATATGTCACTTTTGATGGCCATATGAGAGACTGATAACTTAGGATGAATTCTAAGGCCATGTAGAACTTTGTGTGCAATAGCTATGTTGTCAGAAATCAGCCTTTGCCCTACAAATGCATATTGGTATTAAGAGATGAGCTTTGGCAGCAGTTGTTTAATCCTGCCATATATGAATTTGGCTATAATTTTGTACATGACAGTACAAAGCCTAATAAGCCTTACCTCTTGCATCTTTGTGGGGTGAACAACCTTTGTGATCAGACATATTTGGGTGAAGTTTCATTCTCTTGGGAATCAACCTTCATTGAAGAACCTTTGCACCTCTGTTGTGACTTCATTACCAATAATTCCCCAGTAGGATTGATAGAAGAGAGATTTCATTCCATCATACCCTGGACAACTCTTTGTTTTCAATGACTTAAGCACAATGTAAACTTCCTCTTTATTAACAGGTCCTATAATGAAGTCATTCATCTGGTTTGTTGCTCTAGGCTGGAAGTCCTGAAAGAAGTTCTGTAGATTGGTAGGATTAGATGATGTAAACAGATTCTTGAAATAATCACAAGCCATCTTCCCTTTTGCTACTTTTTATTTATGTTGGTGTCCTTGTTCATCTATTAGAACATCTAATCTATTGGCAAATCTTCTTGTTTTAACTGAGGCGTGAAAGAAACTGGTATTGGCATCTCCCTCTCTTAACCATTGTTCTCTACTCTTTTGTCTCCAGAAGTTTTCTTACTCCCTGTAGACTTTGATCAAATACTTTTTAAGTTGATAGAGCTTGGAAGAATTTGGGTTTATGGCTGAGACTTCTGCTTCTAGTGTTGTTTCTATCAGTCTAGACTTTGCCTTTGAATTCAACTGGTGTATCCTCTTCCATTTACTAAGGGCAGTTCTCACATTGATCAATCGGTAAGATATGGAAGGGTTAACCTCACTTAGATATTGGTTATGTGCCTTCTTGATGAATCACTCTTCTATCAAAAGTGAATCTACCCCGGTGATTCAAAGAAGGTGCTACTAGAGAAACTAATACTGGTATGTGGTCTGATCCACGTTTGTCAAAAAAATATTGTCTGCCTGATGGAAAAAGTCTTTTCCAGGATGAGTTTAAAAAAGCAGTGATCAAGCCTACTTTGTATCCACAAAGAGCATCTTCTGCCTGACCAGGAAAATATATTTCCATACGATTCTAATTCCACTAACTTGCTTGCTTCCAGCATGGTATTGAAAGGCAGGAAAGAGGAAAATTGTCTTAGTGGACCTCCTATCTTCTCCCCATTGTGTCTTATCTCATTGAAATCATCCATGATGCTCCAACTCTCTTTTCTCTTTACACCAATTCTAGTGATTCTTTCCCATTGAAGTTGTCTTATGTGATAATCCGAATCCCCATAAACAAAGGTTACAAAGAAAAAGGAATCATGATACGATAATTTACAGTCTATGATATTCCTGTCTACTTCTAAAATGGTTACAATGATATTGTTTTTCCAAAAAATGGCTAAACCTCTGCTATTTACACCAGGCTCTACCATATATAGCCTATCATATCCTAATACCACTTGCAGGTCTTGTAATACAACTTTTTTGTTCATAGTTTCCATAATGTTGAATCAAGACTTAAATTTAGATTTTAGGTCTTAGATTATGTGGGCAAAAGCTCTGAAGAATTTCATATATCGCTTAAGAATGATTACATGGATATTTATAGTGAAAATACATGCTTAAAACCCTAATTACATGACTTTGACCTAATGGGCCTCGAGCTGGACAGCCCAGCTCGTCAGGTCGGCCCATTTAGCTTCTGTCTTCATGGGTCCATCTTCTTCTCCATGTCGGTGCCTAGCTGGGCCTTGTGTCGAAATGGGCTTTCAGAGCAGGTGCTAAACCTGGTATCAACAGTTAGTCCCCCCCCAGGTCGGCGATGAAGCTCCGAATCGGCGAGTGACCTTCTGGATAAAGTGCATTTTGACCCAAGCGCATTAAATGCTACTAAAACTTTACTGAATCATCATCGTAGGCTTTATTGAATCGGCGTCGTAGGGGAAAGCTAAAGAGTCGCGTCGCTTCAATTTCCCAGGCGCAATCATTACATGCCTCGGTAACCGCCATCTCTTCNTTCGGCGGTGTCTAGGTCGGTAATTATGTCTTCATCTCGTAATCACCCTGCTGAATCTTCTGCGTCTCGCGACGATCTCCGTAACGACGAGGTGGAGGAAAATTTGGAGGAACGATTTCCTCAAGGCAATCGGGCCACTTATAACGACGAGCTAACAGGTCTCGCTCCAACCAAATCGACTCCCAGGTCGTTGGAAAAACNAGGTCTCGCTCCCACCAAATCAACTCCCAGGTCATTGGAAAAACTCGTCGCCGACTTTTCTTTCTTGAACGGGATCGACATGTGAGTCCTGGAACCTAACCAAAGGCCTTGGGATTGTCCCCCTGGCTACGTGTGTTTATACGAGTCTTATTTTAGGAGATGTTACCTTTGGCTACCTATGCCGAAG